>JBAMDO010000174.1:0-122664 GCA_037074765.1 Mansonella perstans
TTTTTTCGTGTGAAATTTCAAATTAATTTAAATCAAATAAAAGCAACAAAAATCTTTGCAACAAACAAAGAGCCAAAATTTCTTGAATTTGTAACAAGGTGTTTTTTTGTCTTAGAAAGAATTTATTTGGCTGCACAAAAGCTAACAAGATTAATCACAATTGAGAAATAATTAATTATTTAGCAATTTTAGCTTTTAAAGATGGACAGGGAGAAAAAGGACTAAATTCCAGGATATTAATTTAATTTCATTGATTTGAATTTGAAGAGAAAAAGGTCAATTAGATAGCACATGCAGATAAATGATAAAACATTAAATATTAAATGAATTGCAAAAATTAAAGGATAAATTAATTGAAATTAAAAAAAAAAATAGAAAAAGAAGAATTTTTCATTTATTTTTATTACAGTGAAAGAAAGAAATACTGATGGATGAGAATGAGAGAGAAAAATGAGAGAGAGAGAGAGAGGGAGAGAGAAGAGAACAAAGTAGTTTGAAAATTAATCTTTTACAAACTATCTAATTGTTAAAGTTTAACATTTTGAAAATTTTCAGTAAGTTAAATAAAATAATATAATTTATTGTAAAACATACTGCCACAATTCCAAGTTAATATTAAAAATGTGAAAAAAAAAAGAAAGTTTTTCCTAATGATAATAACAATTAATGTAAAAGCAAATTTTAATTAGTTGAAATTATTGAAGAAGGAAAAAGTGGTGGTAAGAGAACGAAAGAAGGCAAAAGAGAAAGAGAGAGAGAGAGAGTTAGAAAGGGTAAGAGAGAGGGATAAAAAGGTAAAAAAAAGGAAATCACAAGGAAAATAAAAGGATTGGAAGTGGAAATTTAAATGATAATTATTAAAGGATTAAATGATAATTAAATAATTAAATTTTTTTCTAAAAAAATTTATTTAAGAAAATTTAAAAAATATTTTAAATTATTTAAATGTCTTCGACAATATGTTTATTTTACTAATATTTAAAAAATATTTGAAATTATTTAAATGATTTCGATAATATGATTATATTAAATAGTAACGATGACATTTCTGATAATTTACAGCCAAAGTGAAATGAAGAGAAGTTCAGTGTAATTGTAAAGAGAGGTTAGCAGTTGTAAAAACAGGTCAATAATTGTTACGAGAGATAAATAATCGTGAAGAAGTGAATTGTATTCGTGAAGGAAGATAATTAGTTAGTAATTGTGCAGAGAGATCAGTAATTTGAGAGGTATAAAATTATGATGAAAGGTAAGTAGTTATGATGAGATCATAAATTATTATGAATTTCAAAATTTTTGGAAATTTCTATCAGAAGGTGTGTAATTGTAAAGAAAGACAGGTAATTATGATGAATGATCGTAAATTTCAAAATTTTGAAAAGTTTCTATTACATTTATTGAAATTCTTTTTGGCAAATTAAAAGTGTTGAAGTTCTAAAAAAGTATGAAAAAATGCAAAAAATAAAGAATATTTGAAATTCATTCTAAAATGAATGAAAATTGTTAATTATTGATAAAATTATTAAATTTAGAAAAATTTTGTCTAAAGATTGAAAAAAATTAGAAAAATTTTATTTATTTTCGAAAATGTTAGACAAAAGTAGAATTGAATTGGTTTTTGAAAAAACAAAAAGGTAGAGAAATGATGGCTAAGGTAGGTAATATGACCTTTGATGACCTTTGCTACTTCAACTTTAACATTACACTCACTTTCTGAATTTCTTTTTTTTTTCCATTTATTGCTTCTATTCTATACATTTTTTTGTATTTTTTGCATTAAAGAAAGAAAAGGTCACATAACAGAAACAAAGTCACACACACACACAATTAAATTGAATATTGTAGTTTGGAGAAAGAAAAAAGTTTTAAATGATTTGTTTAAAAAATTTTTCTAATAAATATACGATAAATTATTAATTTAATTATATTAAGTCATTTTGTAATAAAACTAGCAAAAATTATGAATGTGACACGATTACAACTTTCACATCATATAGATACATATCAGCTATCATCCTTAACAAATATAACAGTATCTGTTAAATTTTAATACATTTCAACTTATTGCTATTCTCAAACTAGATCATAAGTTTGATTAGTTATTAGTGGCCTGAAATGAGAAATTATCAATTATAGAGGGCCTACTGGGACCTATTAATCATTAATTGAATGAAATAGTTTATTATCATGATATGATTACAAAATGATATATGTTACGATATTATACGATGATCTCATTAAAGGGGCATTTAGAAAGTATCGATAATTAATGTAATGTGAGTGTAACTGCAAAATGAACTGACCAGTCAATTCAATCAGTCCGTCATTTAATCAATCAGTCCGTTAGTCAACCATATGATTTTACAATTTCAATACGATCATTTCTCTTTTCGAGATGTAAAGTAAACGATCAATTAACTCTATTAACTGTTCATCAATATGATGAAGAGAAGTGAATTACAAAAGTAAAATGATAAATGCAGGAATAATAATCCGATTGATCGATTGAAAAGTAAACAATAGATTATAACTGAATAAATTTCATGAATAATTAGGCTTTAAGCCAATTAAAAGATGGCCCTAAATGCAAAATTCACTTTCATATTGATATTTTACAACAAACAAATTATACATTGTTAGAATCATTCTAAATATGTAATGAATTATTTTTAAAAACAAGTTAACTGTTTACTGAATTTATAGACTAAGCCCTAAGCTAATTTTATATTGAATTGATAGACTAAACCCCAAGCTAACTGCATATTGAAATGATAGACCTAATAGCGCAAGCCAAAAATTGAATTTTAAAACGAAAGTAGAGAATGTAATTAAATAAATATCTGACAATACTATCACAAGAGATTTTTTCCTTATTTAATTTGCTTTTAAAAAAAATCACTTTCTATAAATAAATGTAATAAAATAATATTGAAAGAATGAATCAGTCATTTTCTATAAGTAAAAAACAAGATTCGAACAAAAATTATTTTTGATTTCAAAACATTCTCCAATGTCTATTATTAATCCAATAAACTATTTCAGGAAAAAATCCGTGCTACAATATGTTATTCAATTCTGAATCCTACTTTAACTTTATTGCATGCACATTTGAGCATAGCTATTCTTTCAATAATATTATGAAATGATAGTCAATACTATCATGATTCTCAATCATGCAATATGTTGATAAAATTTATAAAATGAATGCATTCATGCAATCTTTCGGGATATTTTCCGGGACAAATTCCTGAGAGAAAATTACCATGCAAATATATGCAGAAAAAGATAGCTAGCACCAATAAAAAAGTTTTTCTTATAAGAAAGTTTCAAAAAAAAAAAGCAAGAAAACACGCCAGTAATCAATATATATACATAAATCATTTAATTAATTAAATTAGTAAAATTTTAGAAATCAAAGCAAAATTAATTAACAAGAAGTAATAATGACATCTAAATGTATTAAGAGAAAAAGCGTAGAAAAAAAAAGAAAAGCAAAAAGGAACCTTTTCGAAATAATATTTGTGTTAGCAATTTTGCTATCAATTTTATCATTTTTATCAGCACTGCTATCATTAACATTTTCCACCGTCTGTACAGTAATATTGTCATCAGAGGATGATGATGTTGTTTGAGATTGCTGAGATTTTGAAGTACCATTTGCCGTAGTTACCGATGATGGTGATATCGGTGATAATGCTGCTGAACATGGCGAGGTGCAATCAATGTCATTACTGAGTTTACGTGAATTATCATCAACCATTTCAACAGATGATTTTACAGCATCTCTTGCACCAGTACAATTCTTATTAATGATCGTTGCTGTCGTAGTAGCGGTTGATGATGATGATGATGATTTACCACGGATATGTTCATTAAGCCATTTTCGTAGACAAATTTGTGAACGGCTACAGTAAACACAATGATTATTTTTGAAAGCAAAGCAAATGATAAAAGCTTGAAGATTATCAGGCATATTTATTCTCAATTACGAATGATATCTTAGCAATTCGGATATTTGTCTATTTCAGCATAACTGTTACTACAAAAATTTATGATATCATTCGTTTAAGAAAAAATAGAAAGTAATAAATCGTAATAAGAAAAAAAAAGAAACTGCAAAAAGCAGACATGCATTTTGTTGTAATTAGCTTAGGCAAGTTACCCACAAATTTTTTTCTCAGCATTAATTCAAAAGCAATTTGAAATTCATTGAGAATTAAATCTAATTTATCAATTGAAATTACATCTAACCACTAATCAATAATTCTTTATCAATTTTAAACTTAAAATTATTTTCACCCTTACAGTATCAATCCTTGCCGGTCGATGTTCAAACTGAACGATATATTCAAATTCAATAAAATTTTTATCAGGAATTTAATTGAAATGTATCATCTGTATCAATTACTATATTATTTTCTTGTCGCTTATCAGCTATCAGTTATTATTTTATCATGTCAGATAAGAAAACTCGTTTTGCATAATTGAATTAGAATGAAGTGATTTGCTAGGCTGAACTTATTTATTCATTCTTGATCTTTTTTTTTAGTATTATTGAATTATTGACTGATTGATCAGTTAGATTACAAAGAAAAAATAAAAGAAATGAAACTTAGTGATTTTTTAAATTTTCAGCTTATAAGTAAAATAACTTTATGAAAAGTATTACTGAAATATTTTTCCACAACCAAATGTAATACCAGAAAAGATGAGATGTGACAGTGGGTGAAGTGGTGGTAGTTTTACAGGATGATGAAGCATAGTCTCGTGAACTTGATGTTGATTTACTACCATTCGCTGTACTCTGTGCTCCTCGGCTTGAATGCCTAAGCAACAAAAAGTTTATAATTAATAATTGAAAAGTTTAAAAATATGCATGAGTAATGAAAATGAAGAATATAACAATCATTGGCATAATTTTTAAATTTTTAAATTCAAAAAAAAAAAAGTTGGACTATTCAAAGCAGGAATATTGCCATTAATTAATTAATTAAAAACAAACAAAAAAAATTGGAAAGTGAATGTTTTTTGTTAGCAAATCTTCAGATAAAGTTATCAGCGCACAGTGTGAATTCAGCAACTAGAAATGTCATGCTGTGTACAGGATGATAAAATGAACTTGTTGACCTTTGACACGTTGCAAGAGAAGAAATTTGAAAGTTGTAGAGACACAAAAAAAAAAGATTTATTAGTGAAAATGCTGCAAATTTGGAAAGAGACAAAACGAACCTTAAAAATGTACGCTCAATACGAGCTCGTCTTCTCATCTCTTCCATACTTTGATATTCTGTTCGACCACTGAAATAATTTTGAGTTTGATTTAATTGAACTAAACATTCACTATTATTATTCAATCTCCTAATATTGATTTGTCAATTAATTAATTGACTAGTAATCAGCACAATTATTACTGTAGTAGCAATTAAAAATAATTTAATTATTAAAATAGCAGTTAAAGTTCAAAAATATGCTGTACAATTTAAACAAATTATGTTTGTTCGAACAGCTTAAACTTTTCAGCTTCCGTACAATGAGCCTAAAAACATATGCTCTATCAATTTCCGGAATTTCCGTTTTAAAAAAAGATTGCTTAATGTCAGGAAGTGAGTTGGAACGGAAGCAAGCTTTTGAAATGAAAAAAACAACGATGCACTAATGTAAAAAAAGTTAATCGATTCATTTCAATAATACCGAAATTTTTTTATCATATTAAGTAATACAAATTATTATCACCATCATGATTATGTTACACGTAATCATAATTACCACCATCATCAACATTATTATCATCATCATCATCATTGCTATCATCATTATCATCATTTATTTGACGATATTGAAATTTTCGTTCCAATAATACTATTGTTATTACTGTCACGATTACTATTGCACATCATCATCATCATCACCCTCATTATTATTAGTTATCACTTAGTAAACAAATAATTGATGTAATGATATTATCACTCAATTATTTAGTAACCATTGCAAATGATGATGAACTAAAGATATATTATAATCTTAGCTAGAAAATAGAGGATGGTAAGCCATTGATAAAAAGATCGAGAAAAATTTCCTAGCACTGTTATCATTATCATTATTTTTGGACTATATGATACAGACTTTATCAATTGTCATCATTTCTGTGCTATATGATGATGAATATACGTTCATATTCATCATTATTTCCGGACATATGATTCATTATAATTTTAATATATATCTTTATCATTATTAATGTATTCTATTGACATGTAGTTCTTCTAATGATTATTTTTGAACTACTGGACTAAACGATAGAGGTTATCAATTATCAGTGATATTTGATCATCAACATAGTATGTGTGTGTGCGTGTGTGTGTGTGTGTGTGTGTGTGTGTATGTGTGTGTGTGTGTTTGTGTATTTGTGCTATGCATGTATGTTTCATTGATCTAACTTTAATATAGATATGATAACAGAAGTAAACTATTTGAGGATTTCACTGTTACTGTTCAAGTTTACTAAACACTGAGATGAATACATTTAAGATGAAGATGAAGTTCCATGGCAGGCTATATGGATTCATTGGATACATTTAACGTGGATGAAATCTCCCAAATTTTCATTCACAAAAGCTAAAGCATGACGATAATTAATTAAAATTTTTTCGCTGTAATATTTCTAATCAAATTTCAAAAATTAACTCTTTCGAATTGATAGCATGATACAGACAACCATGATAAAGACAACCATGATACAGATAATCATGATATAGACAACCATGATACAGACAACTATGATATGGGCAATCATGATTCAGACAATCATAATATAGACAATCATGATACAGACAAGTAATAATAATTATTGCTTCATTTCTATATATCAAATACTATTTGGAAAAAAAAAAGTGTTTGAAAAGATAAACACTTAGTAAGTGATGAGAATGAAAAAAAAGAATTACTTTGCTTTAAATATTTCAACAAACATTTGCAATGATTTCTAGCCAACTAGCAAATTTATCAAAAGCAACTTTGCAAGAATGTTTTAGCAAAGTTTGTTAAGGTTTCTGCATTTTGTTAAATTAAGCAGAATAATGAGTACATGTGTACTTTCACTAAAATGCAAACATAAATTTCTTAGACTGGTCAGACAGGTCATTAAATTGCACAATCATTCTTTTTTCAGATAAATTGAGAGATTAACAAGGAAATACAACTGATACATAGATAGACCGATAGAAGAATAAATGAATTCATAGACAGATTAATAGAAAATACACCGATAGACTGATAGATAAAATAGACTAATAGACCGAGAAGCGGATGAAATAGCACTACAGTAATATAATATCCTTTTTTTTGTCAAATGTTAAAATATTTTAGAAATGAAAATAAGTTTTTCGTTAATTGAAAAAAAAGGACACAATTATAGAAGTGTATTTTTACACGTTATTTGAATTAAAATTTAATTATTTGAATTCAAATTTAATTACTAAGTAAAATGATTTTGAAAAAAAACCGAAAAAAGAACTAGTCAATATAATTGAAAAAATTGAGAAATATTCGAATTGAATAGAAATTTCATTTTTTTTTTAAAATGAAATTTTGAAAAAGAAATATTATATTTTCCTTAAAGGATTTCTTCCCAAGTTTTTTTGTTTAAACTAACAATAATTATCAAATGACTAAATTGCAATAAATCAAAAATTTTTATCAAAGTATGAAAGAAAAATTTTTGTAAAAAAATTTAAGAAAAGAATAAAAGTGTAGTGAGAAAGAAGAGAAAAAAGGAAATGATTTTTAAGAAATTGACAAGGGATTAAAAAACTGAAACCTTCGTGAGTCTTTTTTTTGGTGTGATATTAATTAAGAAATATCATACCATTAATTAATTGAACTTAATGCGATGACAGCGGGAAATACATTATTAATTAAAGGAATCTAATTGGACCATAGATTGAGGTATACTTGAATTGAAATTAATCATTGAAAGAAGATTTAAGACTTGGTTGAAATTGCATGATTCATGGATGAAACTTATTTTTTAAGAAACTTTTTCTAAAAGCAAAGGAAGAATGAGTACAGCTAAGAAAAAAAGGGATAAAAAGACTGAGGAAAAAAACTGAAAAGAAAAAAGTAAAAATAATTTAGAGTGAGGTCATGACCCTCGAGTATGTTGATAGGATGAATGTGTGGAAATGAAATGCAATAAAAATGATCGATTGATATGATTGGTTCAGTATTGACCTGATAATTATGCTGTATTATTACAAAATTTTGAAATGAGACCTTGCTGCTATCTTTTGAAATTTCAAGGAAAAAGTTAGCAAAATATTCATAAGTGTGTGTAGTGGAATTTAAAAGTCAAATAATGCATTGCCATTGAATGAGACAAGCCTTAGAAAGGCTTATAAAATATGTTCCCATCTGACAATCCCATCCCTCTTAGATCCGTTTTCTTCATTCCATAGGCTGTTTTGCCTCTCTTTTTCCTCCTTCTTTAAAACAAAAAATTTTTAAAAAAAAATCTTCCCTTTTCTTTTTTTAAAGAAGTTCAGAAAGAGAGAGAGAGAAAAAGAAAGGAAAAGTTAGGATAAAATGAAGGCAATCTATTTTGCAATTTCTATAACTAATAAGCCAAGAGAGAATTATATATCACAGAGAAAAAATCTTTTCGGCTAACTGAAATGATAATTTATAACTGCCGTACAATTCCTTTCAATTTTTTTTGTAACACGAAATAGATAATGGTATGGATATTGTTGACATGATAATGAATTGTCATTTCCTTTTTAAATTAATTTCAGTGACAGTTGCTTTCCTAATTGCTTTCTTTTGCAAAATTTAATTTTTTTTTGTAACCAGAAATAATGTGAATGATAAAATGACAGGTGCCTTAATTAATAATATTAATAGCTTAAAAGTCGGGTCAAACCTGCGATAGCGTTAATAGCTTAAAAGTCAGCTTAAAGTTGCTGATAGCACTAATAGCTTAAAAGTCAAGTTAGACCTAAGATAACACTAAAAGTTTAGGAGTCAGGCTAGAACTGAAATAATACTAATAGCCGGTGAGAAACAAGAGAATCTAACCTTTCTGGATTACTGCTCTGTTAATAAATTTGGACATGTTGCGATATTAAGCAAAAAACATGACAAATGATTTTTTTGCAAAAAGAATTTTTTTTTTGAAATTCAAGCATCAGACAATGTAAATCAAATTATTTCGAATGTTAGTAGCAAATAACTTTTAGTAAACACTTTAAACTTCACACATAAAAGTACAAAGTTAATTTTATTTAAAATAGAATTAATCAAGGGTACTTGTATTCACCAGGGGTTGCATGATAAAAGGGTTGTTTAAATTTAAATTTGAAAAATGGAAAAAATTTAAAACTTTTTTTGAATTTTAAAAAACTTAATGTTTGAATTAAATCAGAAAAAAATAATAAGACAAAATGGTCAAGAATTTTAAAAGAAAAAAAAGCAGAGAGTCAAAAATGAATTTTTTCAGCTCAATAATAAAGTTTGAAAGGTGAGAAAGATAGTGAAAAGGAGAAGTGAAAGATGGAAATGACATAAAAATTGATATATATGTATATATGTATATATCGATAGAGCATAAAATAGAAATGCAAATTGTCCGTCCTGAAAAAAAAAAGGTCACGAGTTATTTACTTAATACAATGATGAAAGCCTTTTCTGATTGTAGCAATATACTTGTAAATTTATGATGATGAAATTTCATTTCATACTAACCTCATTGAAATGTTTCTGAATTGATCTTTGAACAAACAAAAGGACAGATTGACAAATAGACGGATGGATCATCCAATTTACTATTATTCAATTAAATTCAATTAAACAATTAACACATCCATCATCTATACTAGTACTGCTTTTCTGTAGTAGAAATATTCAATGATTATCAACAGTATGGAAAAAAAAAAACCCACAGATGATCTTATGACTTTTTGAAACCTGAAGGTACTGAAAAATTTTTCAGGAAAAAAACTGACATACTGATGATGTTGGCATGAAAAAAAGCTAAATGATCTTGTAAAATCACCGATACGGAAAAAAATCATCGGTATGAAAGAATTTTTGAGGAAAAGACTGGGAAACCAGTGAAGTCAGAAAACCTCATAAAATTACCTCAAGTTAAAAGTTTTGCAAAAAATTTTCAAATTCCATTATGGTATAATCAAAGTGGATCATCATCATCATTATCATTATTACTATCACTATTACGCCCATCATTTAATTCTTGAATATTGAAAGACTTATTTATTTTAAGTAAAATTACGAAATATGATCTAAAACTAACCTATAGCGAAATCGACTTCCAATATTAAAGAATGATTTTGGTGGTGGCATTGGTGGAGCAATAAGTCGAAAGAATGTATGATGTTCAATGCAACTCTTCCATAATGCTTTACAACTTTCCGGATTTTGAATATTGAAAATTACCACCGTATCTTCTTCCATCTATAGTTCATATACGATTATTATACTATTGTTATAACATTATCATAGCATATGAATGGCATGTATCCTTTAACCTTTAAGTAATCTCACAGACTGACAATTGACATGTCATTATCATAGCAAACGAATGGCACATGTCCTTTAACCTCTAAGTAATCTCACAGATTTTTTTTCCTTTGATACATACTTAAGGATTATTTTATTCATTATTAAATTTTTACAGCTAAATTTTCAAATTTCTATTTGAACTTCTTGCTTTCACTAACTCATTAATCTACATTTGGAAATGTAATTTTCAACAAATTTTATTTTTTACTTTTTTCTCTCTTTTTTCTCTCTTCTTCTGCTTCTTTTTTTTTCTCTTTGATTAATTAGTATCTTAACATCTCTCAAAATAATACACAAAACTTTTTCAAACAATCTCTCCGATGAAACTTTCTCAACTAATTCAGCATTCCAATACTATTATTAGAATTGTATGCACTTACATTATCATCTTTGACGGTTCGCATATGTACGCTAAATAATTTCTTCTTAAATGATAATTTCATGATAGCAGACCATGGATAGGTTGTTTCACGACGATTACACCGTACAAGTACCACACCACTATTGCTTACACCAACACCAATTATTGTACCATTGCTTTCCTTTATGGTGTACAAAAGTATTACACTTAATGAAATTTGACGAGTAAATTTTTTTTTCTTTTTTAAAATTTCCATCTCTAAACATTTGTATTTTCAATTTAATTAATATTCCAAGCAATTATTTGATTTATATGTCTTCAATGATTATAGATTATTTCCTTTTCTAGTTTATAAGACAATAATAACAGCAATAGTAGCAATACATGAAGATATAATTATTAAATTTTAAAAGTAATTAAAATTGACAAACCTTAGCTGGATAAAGATCAATACCGTATAGATCAAGATCTTTGGCATGTTTTAAAAAATTGAATTCTGCTTCAGCTGGACTTTGTCCTTTGTGAAGTTTATGCAAATCAATTATATTTTTAACTAAGCCAACATTTTGTTCAGGGACAAACTGAAATTCGTTAAGATACGAGGTACCGTGCTCTTCTTCACTGTAATCACCAAATTCTGCTGCAAAATTTCCGCATTTAATTTATAATTCAAGAAATTTTAAGCATTTTAAATAAAATCAATGATACTTTTCAAGCTATTCAAAATTACATTTGGTCTATCCAAATGAAATGACATGCCCAAATTGTGTAAAACATGCTAGCCTAATCTAACATAATGGATTAGGCTACCTAGGTTTGCATAAAATATATTTATTGGCTTATCCAAATTAGATTCAAAATATCATTGAAATTATCTGTCAGTATTTGATGCTTTACAAATTTGACTTGAATTAAGATGAAACATACACTGGGCAGCATAACTTGCAAGCATTGCAATCGTTTTCTCAGGACAAATTAATCGACCCTCCAAGAAATCTTTTCTGAGTTGAAGAAAGACATGATACCTGTAGAGAGGGAAAAAAAGCAAATATTTTAGACCTAACAAATTGTGAATACAAAAAATATTAAGTCTAATCAATATTATTTAAATAAAATTTAAAATTATTACTCATAAAATGAACAAACGTTAATAAACTACGTTTGTTTAATTACAATTAAAAAATTCGCATGTTATAAAAAATTCCATGCATTCCTCATTTAATTAAAATTATAGTTTAAAAAAAGTAAAATTCAACCTTGTATACTCTTCCGTTAACTTTGATGGATCACTAACATAAAATTTGAGCCGAAAATGCAACTGATAAGGTGGGTCTGAAAATTTTGAAATTTTTGAAATAAAAGAAAAAGTATATCCATATATCACTTGCAGATAAAAGAAAAGAAAAAACACTGGCATGATGACTTTTGTTGAAAGTAAGAAAATTTTTGAAACAATAAGATGGAAATTTGAGCAAAAAAAAAGGAAAACGTTACAAAGTAATTGTTTCCTTATTGATTTCGTTGGATCAAGCCATTTCTGAAATTGCTGTGAAATAATTTTTCAAAAAATATTCAAAGCAATTATTTGTTTCGATAATAAAAATTAAAATAAATAATAAAGAGAAGAAGTGTAATGAACAAATGAAATGATTAATAGTTAAAATTTAATAAATTTGTTTTTTTCCTTAAATTTCAAAATAGTTTTTTGGCTTTAGCACAATCGCATTACTAACAAACCTTAACGCCAGTTTGGCTTGTTTCAAGGGCAGATATATACTGCAATCCGAAATAATCCTTCTCGACAAGCTCAAGATGATCAAATACCATATTGAGTAATATTTGCCCCTTAGCATGACGCTATAATTAATTATAAACCATGCATCATGCCAATTATTATAATTATTTGCAATAATATGACATGTAATATGATTAATTAGGACACTTTCTGAAGTACTTCTTTTACTTAATCTGATTTGTTGCTAAATTATCCTTACTTACTAGTATATACTGCAGCTTTTCAATACTTTTCCATTCAAAATATTCAACCAAATAACAAATTACAAAGCAAATAACAAATTAGCAAATGACAAATTTTTAATTAGACATTTTTTTAATTTTTATTGCTTTTTCTGATTTAATCAATTGTTAAAAAATTGAATTTAAAAATTTATTTGTTGGCTCTTATTTGAACTACTTGAAATGCTTTTTCATAAAATAAGGCTTTTGTTTCACATTTTGCTGCCATATTTCTCTAATATTGCTAATTCATCAAGGGAGCGAGCGAAATGAATTAACAATGAATTAAATTTTTCAACAGCTTTAGCAAAGTATCCTACATTTAAGAACAAAAAGCTATATGTAGTAGTAAGTATGCCTACATCAAAGTTACAACTATATTACTGAAAGTGTTCCCGCTACTTTATTCTCCGAAATCTCAACCGAATGGATTCTGGAGTTCTGGATTTTTCTCCAGTGATTTTCATTCAGTCAGAAAACTATGAGACAAAACAATGAGAAGAAGAGTTTTAAAAAGTTAAACAAACTTCAATTTCGAATTTTCGTTCCGAATTATCCAAGAATGTAACAGTGCAGGAAATTGTACGAACCGGAAATGTTAAATTTTGAGGATTTAATCCTTCCGATTCTCGAACACTGTAACTGCCCGTACCAAACTTGATCATTCCCTCCTCATCGCTGTAACAAAGTAAAATTTTTCTAACAAAAATCTTGAAAAGTTGAAATTCGTAAAGCTATAAAGCATGTGAAACGCCATTAATTAATGCATTAATTAATGGCAAAAAATTGCAAAAATTTAAAAAAAAATTAACAAAGCAACCAAAACGAATTCGAAATAATAAAAACAACGATGAAATTTTTCCTTCCAAATAATTTGAAAAATTAGCATTATTTATTCATTTATTTTTTTGTTTTGCAAATAACGAATAATAAAAAACAAAGAAAAATTTTAAAAATTCAACAGAAATGAAAAAAATTTTTAAATTTTAAAAATTTGAAAAAAAATCAGTTGATAAAATTTTTTTTTAAAAAAAACATTTCCAAACAAATTTTATAATATCAAATTAAATAGTAATTGTTGATTCTGGAATTTTCACTGCAAATTTCTTACGCATCATTTCACGTAAACATTTATCCATTATTTCTTTGCTATGATGACGAGTTGTACGGAAATGTAAATTGATACGTTTAAAGTAATGTGATGTTAATCAAAAAAAAAAAGTGCCTGAAAATTTTTCGGTAATTTTTTTAAATTTAAAAAAAAATCAATTATTTTTCAAAAATTATTTCACATTCACCAATTGTCATTTCAATTTTTTCTTTTTTTTGATTTTTTTTTTGTTTTTTTCTATTTCTATTTTCAATGCATTGATAATTTCTTCATGCCTCTCAAATATCAATGAAAATTTTAAAAGAAAAAAATTTTTTTTTTTGGTAAGTATCAATACATTGAGTGAGTGTTCGTTCAATGGCCATAAATTGTAATATTTTTGATGAGAAAAAAAGTAAATCTAACAAATAGTCTAATTGAAAATTATAGCCTTTGCAGGAGTAAATTTGAGAATTAATTAATCATACATTTCACCACTAACAATAGCAATAACGAACGAATGATAGCGAATTTTTTTTTTGTTTTATAAAATATTTCAGTTTTGTTTTTTTAAAAAAAGCATGCTGCAAATTTAAGAGATGTGAAAAAACGAAAAAAAGATCAACATATTGAAAAGAGAAAAAATCATTTTTTTTGCACAATAATAATTAACCAAATAATTACAAATTTTAATCTAATTCACTAAATTAAAATTTACGATTTTAATTAAACAAACAAAAAAAAGATTTAAATCTCTCAAAAATTATTTCTGTTAAAATGAGCAAAAAAAAAAAAAAAATTCAATGAAATAATCTAAAAAAGGAAAATAAAAATTGCATTGTACATTGAAATATATGTGAAGGCACATTCTAATGACATGGAATTTTTTCAATTGAATTTTTGAATTCACATAAAATTCCATGAATTGTTTGGATAGCGACAGAGATATTTGATTTTTTTTTACTTATTAAAACTTTCTTCCTCTCTAAAATTTCCATCTTTTACTTTTAAAAAGAAAACGAATCATTTTTAATGATTAGCGATTTTTTTTTAATTTTATAAAAACGGACATATTCTTCGTCCATGAATCAGTTATGTTTAAATTTTTTCCGTAACAGATTGTCGCTTTTTAATTGCGCTTTAATTAATATGCTTTTTAATTTAATTTAGCATATATGATCCGAATCAAATTAATCTCGGTCTTTTTCACTAAAAAAATTCCTTCATCGAAATTCCGTATTTTGCAAAAGAAGAAAGAGAAAGAACGAAATATACATATCCGAATTGAGAATTATAACCGAATTAGGAAACATGTAGTCTCGAATTGGCCGGGATCATATCCGAATTAAGGAAATATTTAGAACATAATCGAATATAGAAAAAATACCAGAATTATAGAAGACATCAAAATTAGGAAATATATCTGAATTAGGACCCAAATAAGGAATCATACCTAAATTAGAAAAAATACCCGAATCAAGGATCATATCCGAATTAGAAAACATAACCGAATTCGGAATCATACACGAATTAGAAAAACATTTTCGAATCAGGATCCAAATTAGTAATCATCCCAGAGTTATAAAAACATATCTGAGCTAGAAAGCATATCCGTATTCGGAACTATATCCGAATAAAAAAACTATACGAATCGAATTGTCTTTTTCTTCTTCACTCGAAAAAACTTCCTCCAACTAAATCTCTCATTTTTCAAAACTAAAAAAAAGAAAAAAAGAAAAAATGAAATAAATATCGACGTGAAAATAAAATAATGAACATGTGTGCAGGAAGAGAAAAAAATGTGCTAAAACTTGAGAAATTTAAGAAAAAAAAGAACGAGTTTCGTTGTCAAAGAAAAAAAGAACAAGTTCCACTAAAGAAAAAAAATTACAGTACTTGGAAGAAAGATAACAGACAATATCACAAAAAACATTTTAAGTTAAAATTTGAAAAGTTAAAATAATTAATTTCTTAAAATGAATTTCAATTAGATAGCACAAATTGCAAAACAATAACCAAGAAAAAAAAATTTGAAGTCATCTGCGATTTTATAATTAAAATTAAATCAAAACTAATAGTACCATAAGTATTGGCAGTGTAGTATGATTATCGTAGTAGGAATAGTAATGATAGCAAATGATCACTCTTGTCAGTGATAAACAAAAATTATCACCATAACAACATTTTCTAATCAATCAACAATGCTGACAATTAAAAAGCTTTATGATATACGATTGTTTGTAATGTAACTCGTTCGATGAAGAGGTATATATCAATGATTTACGATAGCATTTTGTTCTTTGCCAAATATGCAAAAGTTTAATAATTGTAGTAATTTATACAGTAATTAGTAACAAAAATAATAAAATATTAATTAGTAATTGATAACAAAAAATGGTAAAAAATGATGACGAAATGTTTATACAATCAATTTTTACCATTATTGTTATGGTTTTTGAAATCATTGGACTAATTTACAATTAATGATAATAATTAATTAGTGCAAATTTGTAGTAATTTGTTCTTTTTTTCAGTGTAAAAATGGAATTGAAGAAGAAGGAATAAAATGTGTAGTTAAGGGAATAGGCATTTTTGAAGAGGAAATGAAAGAAATGAAATGGCTCATAAATTATCAACAAATAAAAACGAAGACAGGATGCAATGATGATTGTGATAGGGCCTATATTATTCAGGGGAAATAAAAATAAAAAAAAAAAAAAAAAAAAACGAAAAAAAAACATTGGTAAAGTTTGATGGTTAAATTGATGACATTTAGAAATGAAATAATTGATATTTCAATACAATACAGAAACCTCGAAATTGAAATGAAAACAAGTTAAAATGTGATGAAAATGAAATATGAAAGAAATGATATAAGAAATTGAAATGAAATACCAAATATGAATTGAAATTAAATTAAATTGAAAGATATTAGATTTTGAGATAAGAGAAAAATCAATAAAAGTTGCAAATATTATGATAAGAAAAAAAGTGATAAGTGGAAATATGATCTGATATCGCTGCTGAATAATGAAAAGATAAACTAATATTTATCCGCATGGATAAATGGAAATGGATTCAGATGGATTCTCAATCTTGATAAATCAGATGAATGTTAAATAAATAATTAATAAGTGTGTTAACTCAATTTTGCTTACTATTATCGGCTGTATTATCATTGCAATGACTGCAAATTATTCAGGCAACAACAGTAATAACACCAACAATACTAGCAACAACAACAGCAGTGACGATGATAACGACAACGATGACATTGATAATGCTAGCGATAGACAATAACGAATCTTTTATAATGTTACAAGATACTACTACTCCATCATTTTTACTGCGCGTATTTATCATTCCTTCACTTTATATTATCAATATTGCTTCAGGAAGTAACAAAATAACGATATCACCGTGATAATAAATGTTAACAAAAGATAGTGATAATGATGATAGTATTGAAGATAAATAATTTCCAGAAGAATAATGTGTGATTTCATGAGGATTTTAAATATTAAATATATAAGTTTCAACATTTAATGAAGAGTAAGAGAATGTAAATGATTTCAGCAATTAGCTCAAGAATGAATAATTAATTTACCAACCTTTTTCGATAGATCATTGATGAAAAGGAAGATGAACCGGAAAAAGTAAATGAAAATCGGCAAGAACGTATAAACGACATGGTTGGTTAGGTACTTCAGTGATACAACACGACAACTAACTTCAGATTGACGGTCATCAATCCAACCAATACCATACCGGTAAATGGTTCACCCACCCATATGATAATGTCCCATTTCATCATTTTCTTGCACCATTGCTAAATGACTTCTTACATACAAAGTCAACTATTGGGGAAAAAAAAAATTTTTGTTTGATTTCGTACAGATAGAAATTTAGAGCATAGTGACCAGCAATGAAAAGCAATAAAATGACCAACATAAAGTGCTATTTTCACATTCACTTTCTCATGTATCAATATTTATTACGCTGCTTTTCTCACCCTCATTATTTTTACTTTCTCATTAATTTTCATATTTTATAATTTTCTGAATTCTTTAGATTTTAAAATTTGTAGCAAATCAAGATAAAGAGAATTTCCTAATGAAAGTGAGAAAAGATATCTTTCCACTTGTTCATTACTTTAAATATTTGAATTGTTAAATTGCAGTAGTAAGAGCAGTGATAGTAATAGTAGCAGTAATAGTAATGGTAGTAGTAGCAGTAGTTATACTAGTAATAATAGTAGCAGTGGCAATAGTAGTAGTAGCAGTAGTAGTAGTAGTAGTAGTAGTGGCAATAGTAGTAATGGGAGTAATAGTAGCAAATAGTCGTAGTATGAGTAGTAGTAGTAATAATAATGGCAGCCGAACAGATAGCAGAAGAACTTTTCCTTAATGGCATTGTCATTTAACACTTCTTATGAATATTAAAGTAAGCAAAATTACTTCCATGGATAAATTACGCTAATAGAGTATCAAGTACTCGAGGAATAAAGAAATGAAGATAGCAGAATCCCGGAATGACATTTCAATTTCGGGATTACTAAATAATAATAATGGTAATAATGATAATAATAATAATAATAACAATAATAATAATAATAATAATAATAATAATAATAATAATAAATAATAATGATAATGATAGTGATGATAATAGTCATAATAATAATGATAAAATAAGTGATCATGATAATATTAATAAATTATTACAACAATACTAACATATAGCGTTAACAGAAATGACCACAGAATTGAAATATATGCACAGATCAAAAGAATGATCGAGCTATAATAAGCATTATTAACCTGGGCCTTAGTAACGGCCAGTCAAAATCCTCCATCCCACTTTCTTTCAGCTTAGCCAATATTTTGATGAAATGTAAGTCAACCAACAAAAATATAAGGCAATAATTTCTAGGCTAAAAAAGAATTGATTAATGTAGAATAATTCGTTATAAAGCCAAAAAAGAAAAGTTTTTTTTTTAATTAATTTGAAAAATTGATTAATTTTCACTAGCCTATACTAAAAATTGAGTTTGCTTCCCTTTTTCTAATTGTATCGATTATCAGCTTTTATCATTTTATCATTTCCATGTGAGAGAATGAAATATGTCATTGTTTGGAATTTTTATTATCCATTAAGTGACAGAGGATTCAATAATACTTGTTGTCGTTTTTAACGGTCAAGTTCAATTTGCTATGCTTCATTAATTCAATTTAAAATCAGCGATTTTTCTTTAGCTTTAGAAATTTTGAAGTCAAAGATTACAAGTGTATATTGATTACTTCCTCTCAATCTTACTGATTTATTTTTCAAAAATACATTTAAATAAAATAATTTCGATATCTTTTGAACTTTTATCTTTTAATTTTAATTTTTTCATTTAAGAAACAGACAGGAATCTCTCTTTCTTTCCCTCTCATGATATTATACTGAATTATAATGGAAATAAATCATTCAATAATTATTTTATAACGAAAGTAACATATTTCTCCTTTCCTTTTTTTTCTCTTCTAATTTTATCTTCTAAAAAAAAAAAAAAAAAATCAAATAGATTTTTACTAAATGAATTAAATCCCTCATTAATTAATTAATACAATTATTATTATCAATTTAAAATAATATAATCGTGTTATCATCAATTCTGATTCCGGTTTTTTTTTTTTTTGTTTTTTAAACAGTATGATAAAGGGAAGTGGTAAAAGAGCCTTTGTTTGAAGTATAAGGCATATAACTATTTCAAGTCTAAACTGCCACAAACGAATCTTGGCCTATAAACCGAACGTTCGGAACAGAAAGAAGAAAGAATACATTGGCTAAATGTTGTTATTATTATAGTAAATAGCATTGGATCGATTGAATTGAATATGAAAAGTGAAAAGAAAGAGAAAATGACCAAATGGTTTGCTTGCAGTAACAGATGAGAGTTTGCTTAAACAATATTGTCATTTTATAAAATGTAATGAATAAAACTCTCTCTCTGCTCCACTCTTCATTCTACTTTTGCAATGTTGTAATTACGATAGCATTATGATACTATAGTTATCAATTTACTACTTTTGGATTGAACAAAATATTGATCGATCGATCGATCAAGTATCGATCTGTAATTGATTATCAATAAATGAATGATAACATTGAATATAATAAAATACTACTTGAAAAAAAAAATAAATTCTGAAAAAGAAATTATAGGATGAAAAATATAGCCATAAAATTCATAAAGAATATGTTATTTATTACATTTGAATCGAACAAAGCATTTTTTGATCGTCTGTAATTTATTATCAATAAAACGAATAATAATAATAAAAGTGCACGAAAAAAAATTACAGGATAAAAAATATAGCTATAAAGTTCATAAACAATATTCCGGAAAATATACTATTTACTATATTTGGATCGAACAAAGTATTAATTGTTTATAATTCATTTATCAATTAATGAATAATAATAATAAAAGTGCTCGAATACAAATAATATTATCTGAGGAAAAAAAAATCTCCGGAAAAGAAATTACAGGATGAAAAATATAGCTATAAAGTTCATAAACAATATTTCGGAAAATATACTATTTACTACATTTGGATCGAACAAAGTATTAATTGTTTGTAATTCATTTATCAATTAATGAATAATAATAATAATAAAAATGCTTGAATACAAATAATATTACCTGAGGAAAAAAAATCTCCGGAAAAGAAATTACAGAATGAAAAATATAAGCCATAAAGTTGATAAAGAATATTCCGGAAAATTATACTTTACCTGTAGTTGTAATTTATTTGACGAAAATGTTGAAGTTCATTGGTAGTTCTCATTTTCGTACTCAACAATGAGCAAATAGTACAAGGCATACGAGAGTTAAACATTTCATGTAATAAAAATTTCAAACAATCATCCGGTGAATCAGGGAAAGAAATATAGCAGAATACGGAAAGGGAAATGATAACTGAGAGAGAGAGAGAGAGAGAGAAAGAGAGAGAGAGAGAGAGAAAGGCTTAAATATACCGAAGGGAATAAACTTCCAAAACCACTGCTAAAACTTATTGCATTTTCATTTTTCCACACATCTACACTGCTATTAGATTGATTTGTGATAGAAACATGAAAAGAATCATTCATTGTCCGAGAATGACCATGATAGTCATACATAGAGATGATGATTATTGTCCATCAGAAATTATGGAAGGGATTTTGCTCAAAAGTGACCATGATTAACTGTACACAGATCATCATTACTAACTAACAGAAATATGGAAATGTATGTTATTGAAAAGTGACCATTGGATAGAAATGATGATTACTGTCCATCATTAAAATTGTTAAGAGAAATCAAAAAAAGAACTAACAAATAGCTTAATGTAATAAAATAATTTAACAAACAATTTCCATTACTTTATAATTGAAATTAGAACGGTCATTGGTCATTCCAATGTGTAAGTCAAATAAAAATTATTGAAGTGAAGAATTTGAAAAATTGAACAATGTCATATATGAATGATTCAAAAAGACAACAATATCCATTTATAAATGGAAAATATGGAAATTGTCCTAAAACAAAAAAAAAAGAAAATGAAATGACATAGAGAGAGACAGAGAGAGAGAGAGAGGAAGAGAAAGAGAGTAAAGAGAGAAAGGAAAAAAGTAAAATTATAGTATAGTATAACTTGCATATAAAATAGCATGGAGAATTATTAAGTTTTAAGCCCCTTCACTTGTTATTAATTACATTTGTCAAAAGACTTGGAGAGAGAGAGAGAGAGAGAAAGAGAGAAAAAGATTGATTTAAAAAGGGCGCAAAAATTTTGCGCTTCCCAATAATGATTTATTTGCAAAGCAAATTTTACGAGTAATTATAGGATGGAATATTTTATTTGATAGTTAAAAATGAAATTCAATCTAATTTTGTGGGAAATAGCAAAAAAAAAAATAAAAAAAAAAATAATTCTAAATTTATCCATGAAAATGAATTGAAATGAATTTTAAATGAAAAATTAAAAAAATTTCAACATTTAGTGCATTTTGCATTGATTTAATCAAATTTCATCCTTCAATAAATATATATGCAAGAAATTATGAATTACTGATGAGAGAGAAGGAGCAAGAGATGAGGAGAGAGAGAGAGAGAGAAAGAGAGGGCAAAAAAAAAGCAGTATAAAACTATAAACCTAACAAGAGAAATTTTTGGAATCTTATTTTTTATTAATTAAATTACCAATTATTAGTGAAAGAGAAAAAGCGAGAGATGAAGGAAGAGAGAGAGAGAGAGAGAGAACAAAAAAAAAGAAAGAAAGCAATATAAAATTATAATCCTAACAAGAGAAATTTTTGGAATTTTATTTTTTATTAATTAAATTACCAATTATTAGTGAAANAAGAAAAAAAAAATTTCAAATAAGATGGAAAAAAAAGACAATAGAATATATATATATATATATACTATTGCCTATATGTATATGTATATATGCAAAATAGTTGTTGTAGTAAAATTACGACGATCGCCGCTCCATCGTTTGCTATATCATCAATATGCATCAAACTACAACACACAGCTGCATCTGTTACCAGCTGGTTGCCTTAAGCAAACCATCTCATCATCATCTAACGTGTAATTCCCCGACCTTATCCGCCCTTACCCGCCCAAATTATTTACAGTTCTTTTATTGTTTCAATAAAATTTACATTCTAAAAATAATCCGCGAATTATAAATTTCTTTATTATTCTTTCTTATTTCCTTAAATCTATCAGCAAATAAAATGAAATAAATATTTCTTATCATTATTAACAAAAACATCTACCTGAAAATATAAAAGAAGCTAACCGGAAAATTTAAATTGGAAAATTAAGAAAATTTAAAGCTAACCAAATGAAAGAAAATTTCATCAGCTCATTTATTGTGCATAAATATAAAAAATGTATTTAATTTTAAATCCGGAAAATTTAACCAGTTTTTAATCATTATTTCATTTTTCACTCACATAACCATAGAAAATGTATTTAATTTTAATTCCGGATAATTTAACCAGTTTTTAACCATCATCTTATTTTTCGCTCACATAAATATAAAAAAATTTATGTTATCTAAAAAGCATTGAGGGGGGAAAAAAAAAGTATTTTGAAATGAAATAATTTGTTAGTTGAAATAATTTGAAATGAAACAACTTTAAGTGTTATAAATAAGTAAATTGAATGTTAGGTGAGAAGATGAGAAAAATGAGAAAGAAATCTGTCAAGGTGAAATCGATCCGATACAATGTCTGAGTTATAAAATTTTTCAATCCGTTCATCTATCAATTGCTGCATTAAAAAAACTCCACCCATCCAATACATTTCGTCTATTGCTTTATTTTTTTTTGTCAATCTCCGATACCTTAATTGCTTTATAAAATAGTACAGAACCAATAACATTACTGCTAATGCTCATCTTGTCCTGTCTAAATGTGTTGAAAAATGGTGATTTTTACTAGCTGACCTTGCACCTCCTTGTGGATTTCGTATTTTCCATTGAGGGCCAATTTGCCGTCACCGTTTTTTCTTTCTATCTTTTATTTTGAGAAAAACAACAAAAACAAAATTGCTAATTGATGGAAAAATTTTGCTGAGTTAATTAATATAACATATAACAATAGGATTTGATAGTGTAAAGATAGTTTCAACTCTGTTATAAATTTATTATACAAAAATTTTTTCACTTATACTATAAAATAAATTTACATAAAATGATCATTTACGCCTGTATGAAATTAGCTTTATTGCTTGCTAGAAGAATTTATGCAATTTGTGCTGTATTTAATAAACAGTGCAAATTTAATTTATGCAAGAATCATTTGTGCTTAGGTGCTAATTAATTGCGCCTAGATGCTAATTTAGCTAATTAACCGGTGGAAGAAATTACGGAAATGTGTTGCATTTAATAATAGTGCAAATTTAATTTATGCAAGAATCATTTGCACTTCGGCAAAAATACAATAGAAGTTTGAGAAATGAAAAATTAGTCCTTATTAATTTGATAGAACAATAAAAATTGAAATTTATAATATTCAATAAGTGCTTTATAATCGGAAAAATGATATATAAATGAATGCGAGTTAAAGGAAAATTTCACATTATTGAATTGAGTAATTAATTTGAAATTCATTAATGAAAGATAAAAAATCAATTTAAAACTTTCATATAAAATTTTTTTACTTTTACAATACTAATTTGAAATGGTTTTTTTGAAATTTGAAAGAAAAAAAAAAACAGAATGAGGGATAGAATGAACACAACAGAATGAAGAAAGTATGTGTATTGTTTTAAATTAAATGAGATAGCATAGAGATGTGGACAATATGAGGGCTCGTTGAAGTATATAGTTAAGGAGAATTGAATTGGAAAGGTCAGTGTGTGAAGGTCATGTCATTATGATGAGTGATCCTCATCTTCTCTAATGCTACTGCACTAATCGTTGAAAATTTCCAACGCCATCTATTCTCTCCCTCCCTCTCTCTCTTTCTCTTCCCCTCTCTCCTTCCCTCTCTTTTTCTCCCTCCCTCTCTCTTTCCCTCTCTTTCTCTCTCCCTCTCTCTCCCTCTCTCTCTTTCCCTCTCTCTCTCCTTCTCTCTCCCTCTTTCTCTCCCTCTCCCTCCCTGTCTTACTCTTTCTCTCTCCTGCTATACAAATAAATTATTTATCTTTGAGGGATGAATAATAAAGATTTATGAAGTGGCAAACAATAATTCAATCCTTTTTAACTCTCTAAACCTTTACTTAACCTTTTTTTTCTTACTTTTAACTCATTTTTACTAAAAGGTGAAAGTTCCTTAAAAAAAAAAATTTCAATAAATTAATAAAAAAAATTATTGAATTTTTTCAAGTATATTTTAAAAAAAAATTCAATAAATTAATAAAAAAAATTATTAAAAAAAAATTCAATAAATTAATAGAAAAATTATTGAATTTTTTCAAGTATATTTTACAAATTTATTAATTTGACAGATATTTAAATTAGCTAAAAGTATAATTAATTTTAATTAACGCTACTAAATTGCTTCGCCATTTATAATTTATAGCTACTGACAGACATTGACTGATTACATCAACTCATCAATTAATAATAATTTGTCAGCAATTAATGTTGCAAAATTTTTCAAAAATAAAACTTTTCACATTTCATAAAATTTTTCTGAGGAAAAATTGCTTCAAAAAACAAAAAAAAAAAGGTGCAAGAATGTTATTTCTGAAAAAGTTTTAGGAGTAATTTTGTAAAAATAAACCGGATTTGTGAAAATTATAATTTCATTCGAGCAATGTCGTCTTTTTTCAATTAGTTAGTTCTTTTTCTTTTTTTTTTTTTTTTTTTTTGTCAATGTCCTCAAAAAGAAAAAATTCAAAGGATTGGTATGTAGAAAAATGAAATCCAAACTATCGTTTTCCCATTTCCTTTTTTTTTTTTCTTCACTTTTCTTTACAACTATTAATTTAAAAATAAATTTGATTGCTTACTTGTAGTCTGAATGAAATTTGTCCCATCCTGAAAATATATCGAATTTGTAAATTGCAATTAAAAAACTCTTACCACTGACCACTTGTTGACAATTTCTTCCTATTCAATAATTCTTTTTTTCTTACTTAATACCTAATACATGGATTTGGATAAGGAAATGACTGAGTAGTAATTTTCTAATGCTCTTTTTTAGAGGAATGATACAATGAATAGTTATCCGAGCTAAGGCTTAAAAAAAAAAAAAAAAAAAAATTGCAAACTTTTTCTTAACTTAAGTAATTTTTGCATCAGAATGGATACCTGATGGAGAAGTATAATTAAGGAATATAGTCTTACGATAATTACTACATATCTAATCTCTTTTTTTTTTTTAAACGATTGCTGCTAATGTCACTCAAGGCTTAGCTGAAAGAAGGTACAGTAATTTGCAAGCAATAATTCGTTTAATTCCTATGCAAATTTCTCAAAGTATTTTGTAAAGCAATCATTTTGATTAAAAAATTGTAATTTGATTATAAGATTTAAAATATGAAGTAAAATGTTTGCAACAATTAGCAAGTCTGCTAATTAACAGACAGAGTTCGGAATTCAGATGTGAAAAGTGCCTAATTAATTGGAATTGGCCTAACTAGTAGGGATAGACTCGTTTTTTTTTTTAGGATAAGATTTTTTGATCTTTTTCTAATAAAATACATTTTTATTGATGTATTCATGCTGAATGAAATAAAATGATTAACAAAAAATTAATGCACAAAATTACCTTTGACAAATGCGCATTTGTCAAAGGCGCCATATTATCTTTCAGTTAGGATTAAATTGAGTTGAGAAGAACTATTTGTTTGTAACAAATTTCAAATAATTATTGAACTTTTCTCTTTCGAAGAATATCTTAAGTTTTTGTATGATTTAATTATAAATTGCAAGTTAATTGGAACTCAATTTTTACGCCCAATCAATCACTTTTTATTCAATTTGAAAATTAGTGCTGAAGAAAAATTTAAATTATTTTCAGAACAGATCCATTTTAATTTGTCTTACAACTATTTCTATATATGCTACTACATCTCCTCTCTCCTATTGCTTTTTTATCCTTTTTCTCCCTCTCCCTCCCTCTCTCTTTCCTCACTTTTTTTTTGAATCCTCAAAAATTTTCTTTTTTACTTACAATTAATATTTCAAAATTTTGAAAAATTTATTTTTATCTTGAGATGAAATTTTATCAGATTGGAAATTGAGTAAAATTAAAATGATGTGAGAATATCATTGAATCAAGAATTGATGCATTTGCTATCAGTGATCGAAATTTCGGTGATCGTTGTCACCAAATTATCGAAGTTTCGGTGATCGTTGTCACCAAATGATCGAAGTTTCGGGATCGTTGTCACCAAATGATCGAAGTTTCGGTAATCGTTGCCACCAAATGATCGAAATCACAAATCGTCGCAGCGTAAATAATCAAAGTCCCGGTGATCGTTATCACCAGAGAATTGCTGATTTCGGTGAAAGCAAATGATCGGCATAATTGAAATTTATGTGAGAAATGATAAAAAATATGATAGAAATAATAGAAATTAAGATAATTCTATTTTAGCAACTTTTTCAAAAATATACAACAAGCTTTCATTGTTCCTCTCTCTCTCTCTCTCTATTTCTTCCTATCCCAATTTCAAAACAACCCACGCAATTTGCAAATTTTCTACTAATCTTTGATTTACTTTTGATCATTTTTCTGCGGTTTTTTTTTAATTTGCTTCTTGAAATAAGTAAAATATTTGTGTTTACATTCACTTTTCAAGGATTTCTTGAATTGTTACAGGGATTTTTCTTTTTCTTATTCTTGCAAATATTAATTGCTACGAGAGAGAGAGAGAGAGAGTTTTGTGAGGGAGAAGGGAAGTGGAAAGCAAAATATTATCAGAAGTTTAATCGCATCAGTGTGACTCTCAAAAAATCAATGAAGCAATAAATTGTACTTCTTTTAGAACCTTGAAATAACGAGAAGAAGACATAGGAATATTTGAAAACTATTGCTGCGAAATACTCGGAGAATTTTGGTGACAATTAGTAAACATTTATCGATTCATTTGCTCTTAACATTCTAATGAATGAAAGGAAAGTTTAAAATGCTCTAATTTAATTAGCGTCTTTTTTTTTGTTCCCTCAACAAAGGTTATAATTATATGATTATTAAAATTGATGAAAGTAGAAAAGTATTGGATGAGAATATTTCACCACCAGTAATCCTAATAAGTAATCGATAAGTAAGCAGTTTTCATTAAAATAATACTAAGTTTTCATTCCAATTATAAAAATTTTCATTGATAATTATTGTCTAAAATTTTTTAAAATGTTTTTTATTTTTCATCTTATAACCATCTAAGTGAAAAAAATTATATACAGCCATTTTGATCAATTAATTAATTTTCATGATTAAATTTCTTCAAACTTTTCCAGTTTTAAAATTACAATCTCGCATTTCAATTTCTAATTGAATTATTAATTACTACTACGACTTGTTATGGTGTATTTTCATGAATTTATTCTTTTGATTTTCTTCTGGAAGTATCATCAGTGCACTTAATAGATGGTATCGGATACCAATTATGTTAGCGTACCATATGATCCATCCTGAAATATTTCTGGAATCGACAACAATAATCAAAGATTTCTTCAAAATTGCAAAAAAAAGGATGAATGAATGAGTTTGAAGAGCTATTGTGACACTGTTGACAATATCACAGACTTGTTTGTAAAGTGCCATGGTCGATCAATGATCGCACTATTGGTGGCGGAATTTTGCACTAAACATTCAGCAGGAATTTTGCGCTAAATTGTGCGATGATAATTGAACAATTAATTGATATTGTAACAAATGTTATTTCAATTAGTTATACATTTTAAATTTTAAACATTTGTGCAAATCAATTTTGATTGTAACACCATTGAAAATAGCAAAACAACAATTACATTCATTTACGTACCTTTACGCAATTTTGTACGTTATACAAACCTAAAAAAACAACCATCTAAAGTGAACACTTCGATTAGAATTAAATTTATTTTCGTAGTGTATTTTTGGCCATTTAAAAAAATAAACTAGGCAAAGGAAAAATGAGCCTTTATTCTTCATCATAGCTATTAAATACTTTTCCATTTGCATGCCTTAAGCCTTCAGTTGTTCTGTTTTCTGAATTTTCTTAAAAATATCACAAGATCGATATATTCTTACTTTTTTTTTCTGATTAGCACAGATGTTGTTTTTTTGAATCTTATATTTGATATTAAAGCGTAAAGTTCTTATTTTTAGAAGTGACACTTCTATAACAATTAATGATCAGAAGTGTTTATTTTTTTGACATTACGCTAAATCTAAAATGTCACATTTGAAAATGAATTTACTTTTTGTTGAATTCAAAATTTATCAAATGAAATTTGAGCAACAAAAATCGCTCGTTTACTTACCTTATATTTTGTAAAATAATTGATTTTTTTCATTTACCGATTTATCCGATCAACTTTTAAACTATCATATAATCATCTGGACTCGATCAATCATTCGATTGCTTACTAGTATCATTGTAATATGCAAAAATTTGTGATATGAATAACGAAAAGTTGACATGATCGTATGACATTATTTTTCTACGAATCTATGCTAACGAATGGTTGTGTGGATGTGTGTTTTGTTTTATTGAAGAAAATGCCACGAAAAGTTTCATCAAAATTTGAAACTAATGCAACCGAAGGTATTGAAGGAAACGATTTAATTACGGGAATTTCGACTCCACAAGAGAAATTGAACAATTATCAAACGAAGGATAATAATGACAATATGAAGGACAACAAACAATTGCCGTTACATGATCGCCGTAGACAATCGTTTTTTTTCAACGATGATATAATTGGCCAAAAATATGTGGAAAGCGCAAAACTTCCCGCACTCAAACATATCCATGGGACAAAAATTACATGGAAAAAAACTCAAAATGTCGTCGAGTTGCCAATTCTTGGACATTTTCGCACTTATGGAAAACGTGTAGAACGATCACGTCCAAATCCATGGCGTCGACATGGTGCTTTGATGAAAATTTGTGAAATTGGTGGTTGGATTACTAAAATTGAGAAACAACCGATAAGTCGTCGTGAACGAAAGTATTTTTACATCAAACCAGGTAGCAAACCATGCAATCCACCATTACGACCACAAATCAGTATCCGGAATAGTAAATTTCTTCCACCATCATCAATCAGTATTAAACCGACGACAAAAAATCGAAACGTCGAAGAATTAACATATATGGCAGCTATCCATATTCAAGAGGCAATTCAAAATTCTGCAGCAGCCTTTTTGGAATCACATCAAAAAGGAACAGGAAGTCAAGATGGCATTAATCATGATTACCATTCAACTGGAAAAAACAATTCTGAAGAGAATTCCTCTACACAAGGCTTATCTGATCGATCTATGCTTGCAGTGGAAGGCAAAAATTCTCGACCATTGATTTTATTTGATCGAAAATCATGATGATTCTGTTAAAAGTCTGCTTCCAATATTTTCATTAAACTACAACAATTATGATTTCTTCGTAGAAAAAAAATCTTCGATGCATTTACTGTAAGGCAAAAAGTTTTTGTGGAAAATACGCCAATAGTAAAGTATTTAGTTCAAATCCCGATAACAAAATTTTGTTTAAAATTAATAATAAATATAAATGCTAGAGAAAAGTTGAAATATTTCACAAGTCAATGCACTTAAAGATATTTCGATCTTTGATGACAATCTCTGATATTGAATGTCCCTAACAATAATAACAGTGGACATGTTGCCCAATCGCCTTGTTTCATGAAAATGAATAAACATATGATAAAACGAACCATACTGTTAATAATTTTTTTTAGCAAGGAATTAATTTATATTAATTAGCAAAATTTATACTTTATCTTTCCAATTAAGATGAAAGAAGTGCCAAGTAATTTTTCCTCATTTGATTTTTGCTTTTCTAATTAATTTTTATTTTTCTAATTATGAAGGAAGAAGTGCTAAGCATATTTACTTATTTGACTAAACAGTTAACTTATAAATTTAGTTTGAAACAACTAATTGATTTTAAATTTGTATTATAATGTTACTTTCTTATCTCATGATTGATTCTACTTGAGACGAGTGTAAGTGAATACAGAGCAAATTAAAAATGGTTCAAAATTGTAAAATGTTGAAATTCACTGCGACCATCATAGATGATCGTCTCGGATTACGTATTTTCATTCTGGTTCATAATCTATTACGCTGAAAGCTAAGGAAAGATCATCTGGCTAGAAATGATATTAATGATAAAATTTGTTGCCGGTTTTTAAAATTCGAAAGCTATTCGATATAACTGCTCGACAGTTGTTCCATATTTTGAACTTTATAAAATTGTTAATTTTTTTTTTTGCTTACAATTAATTTCTACAAAAAATTACAAATTCTATCAAATATACTCTTACCAAAATAAAATTCAAAATAGACAAGAACAAATTCTAAATATATGGGATATGCCGGAAATTTATGATATTGTCTAGAAACTTGAAGGATTTTGAATATTTGCAAACAAAAATCATTTTGCAGCAGCAATTTAAAAACAAGCCAGGATAAAGTTTATTCAAAAATATTCGGCTTTACAAAATGACGATGTTGTAAATCTAGAAGTAGCAAAGTAATAAAGCCATTCATATTTAATTAAGAAAATGCAATTAGAGTATATAAACTTTTAATTCACCCAAATGTTTGATAAGAATTGTGTTTCCTAAGCTTAATTTTAGGTTCACTGAGAAGAGGTGATATTAAAAGTAGAATGAATGAACTTTCCTGAAATTGTTCAAAAATAATTTTAGACCAAAAATCAAAATTGTCTGATTTCCTGATCAATAATAATAAATTCCTAATCAATAATAAATTCATTTCAAAAGCCAAATAATCCTTTAATTTTTGATAGTTTAAAAAAGCTACTACTACTGTCTGATCGAATGGTAGAAACTTTTGAATTCAATTCCTGAAATGTTGGACGATTTTTTGGATCATATTCTAAGCATTTAAACATTATTTGTTGCATCATTAATGGCATACCAGGTGGACTATTTATTTTCACCTGAAAATTTTTGGAGATTAATTTCAATTTAATTTAATCAATGAATTCTCCAACTTTTTTTTTTGTCAATTTGAATTTATTATCAGGATTATCAAATTAACCCTGTTATTTATGGTATCAAAAATCAATTCAAATAATTTATTCCGTAAAAAAAAAATCCGGTAAAAATAGATTAATTTTTTTTTACTCGTTGCTCAATGACAGCTCGTCGTAATTCCTTGTTATCCGGAATTTCTGCATACGGTTCCTGACCATTTGAATATATTTCCCACATCGTTACACCGAAACTCCAAACATCAGTTTTTGATGAAAAACATCCATGTTTCAGTGTTTCTGGTGCTAACCACCTCAAAATTTTACGCGATTTAATTCATATTAAATCGGTTTTCAAGTTTACATTGTCTGAATGTCTGAATGAGAGGCAATGAAAATTCACTTCCAGTTTTTTTTTTTTTTTTGATATTTCCCAGTTCTGCCAATTTGGCATAATGGAAGCTTCAGATGTAATCACTAACCGAACAGGTACATTCTTCATATGCTTTTCACGATATTCGATTCCAAACAATGATAATCCAAAATCACTTAATTTCACCTCATCATCTGCAGTCAGTAAACAATTTCGTGCAGCAATATCTCGATGAATAATCTGTACTGTTTCAAGATATGTCAAACCGGAAATCGCTCCAGCGCAATATCGTAACTTATCCGTATCCGTTGGCTATAAAAAAAAATTAAAATATGAAAAAAAAATGAGCCAAAAAACTTCCATGATGTATTATGCAATCGTTTCATTGATACGAAAAAATTTTTTCATTTTCAAATTTCAAAAATTTAAAACTTCGAAAAATGTTTCACCGGTTCCTTGATATTCTGTACACGAGCAAGAAGTGATCCACCACTAGCAAGCTCCATAACGATCATGATCGGATCTTTTAAGGTTGCTACGCCGTAAAATTTGATGATATTTGGATGGCTTAGTTTAAGCATCAAGTTTGCTTCACGAAGAAATTTAATTCTCTCATCTTTGTTAATACTTCCGGAATGAAGTGTTTTGATTGCTACTGGTATTTGACCACGAAATACACCGAGATTAAGCGTTCCTTCCCAAACATTACCAAATGCTCCTTCACCCAATTTTTTACTTCGTTCAATCTGTAAAATTTAAAAAAAAAAAGGTAGGAAACTTTGCGAATAAATTACAAATTGAATATAAAGAAATTCTGCAAAAAATAAATGGAATGAAGGGATGATATTTTTAGAAAGAAATGAAAGGGTGATATTTTTCAGGAAATTTCCCATCTCATATAAGATGAAATCCTTATACCTAAATCCGGAAATCTTCTCTAAAGTAACTTGAATGCTAACCTGTTCATGAGCAAGTTCCCAGTCACTTCTTGCAATTCCTTTTACGATACGTACATTTTCATCATTTAACGGTATCTTCAAACGACTGTGATATGCGATTAAATCGGAAATTGTCGTGAATGCATACATGTAAATGTAATATAAATGCCTCTGGAAGAAGCTCAAAGTGCGTTGGTTACGTTTTTTACGTGTTCTTTACGTGTATGTTCTTTACGTAAAAGAAAATTGTTATGAATTTCACTGAAAAACTACCTACCGTACGGGTCTTTCTGATGATAAAATTTATCATTGTATTTGAATTTTCCGGAATAACACTGATAACATATTGCATTTCACCCTCGATTTCCGCTCGTCGTACCAGAAAATCACCCGGATTTACAAGTAATGGTTTGCATTCATCAGTTGACAACAAACCATGATAAAATGGCTCATCCTCTACTTGTTGAGCTGTTCCACAAGCTTCGTCATGACTTATCTGGATAAAAAAAAAGATAAAATCCTGAACTGATCAGTTTTTACAATGAGTTTAATTTGTTTGTTCTTTTTCCTTCTTTTACCATTAAGTCCACAGTGTTGCTAACCTGAGTGAGTTTTCTAGAAGGTAACGAAGACTTTGATTGTGCTGGTTCGGTCATTGATTTCGAATAATGCTTAAATTTTATCAAATTTATAAAATGAAAAAAAAAAATTAAATGTTTTGTAAAAAAAAAAGCATAGTAAGTAAAATAAATATGTGTAAAAATAATAATTATAATTTTTCAAATTCCATAATTCCTATAAAACTTTTCAGTATTTCATATTTCAATATGAAATAATTTCTTTACAACTGAATTTTTTCTTTTCTTTCCACTTTATTTGCCAATTTATTTCGAAACATTTTGATAATTATCATTTATTGTTTTAAAATAAGCAAATACCGCCGATATTGAAGATCGAGAAGATTTCAGCGTTGACGCAGATGGCGCATGTCCTAGAAATTTTCCAAATTGGAATAATTTCAGTACAATGCATTGTCAAATTTAATTACCATAGCGAATTATAATTGTTTAATGCGACAATTTATATTAATTACTACAGATGTAGTAATTAATATAAATTAATTAATTTGTTTAACAAAAATTTACCGCCACTTCGCGTTGAAGATCTTCTACGAATGAGCAATTTCTTTGCTGAAAGAAATTCCGCGAGTGAAACAATTTTGTCTGTTCTTTAAGTTTTTTAAATTTTGATTGAATTTCTTTTTTTTTTTTTTTTAGGACAATCCAATAATTTATCGTTCTGTTATCTTTTTGTTAGCTACAACAGAATTTTACATTTGGGATGTAATGATACTGATCTTGCTGTTGATTGTGATCCTGATCTTGTTCCTGGTCGTGCTCCTGATCCATCAGTGGGAATTTGTGGTGTTTGTGAAGATTCATTGTTAGGTATTTGGGCATTATCTGATGTAGGAGTTGAAGTGATAGTCATTTCGATGACCATTCATAAAACTCGTGTGACACTCTACAACTTCGCTCGTATCAAATTTGGTTGAATTATTGCAAAAATTAACTAACAATGATTGTGATGTATTTTGTTGCTGCTATTTTATTCATGAAATTAATTAAAATTTACATTTTATGCAAATTTAATCAGTTAGGACAAGAAGTTGAGTAGTCAAGAATGAGGCATTGTAATTGTTGGAGCTCTGAATTTAGTAACAAATTTACAACGAAGCTAAACAATAAATTTTTTAATTGGTTTAATTGGTGTTGAAAACTTTCCGGCAAGATAATTTTACGGAAAACATCGAATGGATCTCATTACAAAATTCTTCCGCGAAATTCGCAAGTACTTTTTCGACTGATCCCATAAATGTAATGGAAAAATATCGAGCATTCAAGCTTTTTTTGTATAATTAAAATCTCTTTTGCATCTCTCGTTATCTCTCAATTGAAAAATTATCTATCACTCCATTGACCACTTTAATTTTGACTTTTCAATTTTTTTCCTCGCAAAATTTGAAAATAATTCAGTCACTATTTTAAACAATTTATTGCTCAGTGCATTGACAACATTCTGATTGTTTTGATGCTGATGATGATAATGATAGTGATCAAATTGTGGTTTTAGTGGTGGCGCTAATGATTAGCAAATGCTTTCATTTAACTTTTCATGTATTTTAATTTCAAAAAAAAAAATTCATTTAAATTAATTATTAAAAAAAAATTTGCTAAAATATCGATCGATTAATGCTTTTCAATTTAAAAATTTTCAGCTCAATTGTTTGTTTTATTTTCAAAAAAAAATTTCATTTGTTCAATTCGAACAAAAAGAAAAAACAATTGAAAAAAAAAGCAAAATTTTCGTTGTTATTTTGTTAAGAACAATACGATGAAAAATGCTTGTAGTACTGTGATAATCACCAAATTTCCCCTGAGATTTGCCACAAATTATTCCTGTCCAATCAATCGATATTGATCATATTTCTGTCCACTTAACCGATGTATAGGCTACAGTAAAGTATTGTGAAATGAAAGCTAATGACACTCAGACTCGAACTCGAATTCGAACTCAGACTCAGACTCGAATTCGAGCTCAGACTAGGACTCGAATTCGAACCCAGACTCGGACTCGAATTCGAACTCAGACTCGGACTCGAATTCGAATTCAAATTCATGTGAACTGATAGATTGTACGGTTATTAATAGATTGTACGATTGTACGATTGTTACTAATGTATGGTTATGGTGAATTAAATAAACGTATTTGCATGTGTTGAATTTTTAATTGAAATTTTAATTGGTAAAACTGATTGAAATGTGATGAGAATTTAAAAACTCTTTTTTCTTAGCATTATATAGTGAAAGATTAATTGCTTTGGTTATTCATTGCCTTACTAATTTGATTTCATTTCAAATGAATTTAATTGCAATGAAATGAAATTCTCTCTCTCTCTCTTTCTTTCACCCTCTCTTCCTCTCTTTCCCTTTTTCTCCCTCTCTAGTTTTATCAACAATGAAGTAAGATTCCCTATCTAACTCTCTCTCCCTCTCTTTACTTTTTTCTCTCTCTTTGATTTTATCAATTTTATCATGTTCTCCTACTTGGGAAGTAGGTGAAAAAAAAGAAAATAGTATTATTTCTCGTGGAGAGACGGAGAAAGGCAGATATTTTAGAGGAGTGTGTATTAGAAGAGAAAGAGGAGATTATAGTATTTTGTCCTGTGGTAGTTGCACTTTTATGAGTGAGAAGTAATTTTGATTTGAGAATGAGCGGGTCATTTTTTGGATATGCTGGGGGCAATGTTTTCATGAAACTTCCAGAAAGGTCACGTTAGTAGTACGTGGACAAAATCACGCTAGTAATTATTCTCATTTAGCTTTGCGTCTTTTTATACTTCTATCTATTAACACGGACACGTCATTTTGCGCATGCGAGTAACGTGCGAGTATGTGTTAATAACGTATATGAGTTAAGCGTGAAATATGAGTTATGAGTTTTATGAATTAAAAAAATTAATATGAGTTAATTATTGTTACAGAAGAAAGATCCTAGAAGAGAGGTTGTTCATAAAACAGTGGTGAAGAAGAGAAGTATTGATACTTCAAAATTTCTTCCAATTATTCAAATTCTTTTATCATTTTATGAATTAAACAATTCAAGCAATATAAGTAAACTATTCAGGAACGGTGGGCTATGTTCTGCCCGCTGAAATGAAACTATTGCATCAAGATATCGAAAGTCATCTTATCAGTTGTAATAAATTATGGAGCAGGTTTGATTCATATTAATTCTTCTCTTATCACTTTTTAACTAAATTATTGTACGGTTAGAATTATCTCATTGATGATAAAGTATAATCTTTCATGTGCATAGTTAGGCAACAAATGATAATAATAATAATAATCATAATAATAGTAACAATAATAATAATAATAATAACAATAATAATAATAATAATAATAATAATAATAATAATAATAACAATAATAATCACGATAATAATCATAATAATAGTAACAATAATAATAATAATAATAATAATAATAATAATAGTGATAATAATAATAATAATAGTGATGATAATAATAATAGTAATATCCCAAGCATCTATGACTAAAATCTAAAATATCGCTTTTCTATAGACTAGATTTAATTGGTTGAAGAGAATTTACGCTGAGACTCTTGTTTTCAGTGAATTATTTATTGCAGAATGATATGAAAGCTATATTTAGGATATTATTATCATTGATGATAAATCAGTATCTAAGGTTGACAAAATGAGTATTCAAATTTTAGGCAGGAATGTCGTCTATGGACAGCCAATCTGTTTCTTGGTACATGTATGCTATATGCGGCACGTGTTGCTTTACCAGTATGTGCTACAGTGATTGCTCACGAATATTCGTGGAACAAGAATGATGCAGTATGTTTCATGTTTAAAATTTTTTATGGAATTCAGGATAATATTCTGTATGGAAATGGGAAGGGATTTATATTATTCAATCAATTATAATACCTGTCATTATTTCTATTAATTATTTGTTAGCTAATTATAAAAAGAAATACGACTGAAGTATGTTTTAATCAAGTTGTTGGACCATTGAATATGGCAAGTTTTTTGCATGACATTAGTATATAAAGGAAATTGTTATGTTAATTTATATTTAGGGTACTGCATTGTCATCATTCTTCTGGGGATATGCTTTTACTCAAATAATTGCTGGCCTTGTAGCTGATCGTATAGGCGCTGAGAAGGTATTGAGAATCTGTACATTTACATGGGCATTGCTTACTTTCTTTACTCCTTTACTATTCGACCTTTCATATTCTACGAACCATCCAATGTTTTTTATAATACTCATTCGTTCTGCGACAGGTATTGGGCAAGGTAGGTTCTGATTTTTCTCTTAGAGTAATTTAAAATGTTAAGAATTCCTTCCTTATTCAGTGAATTATTTTCTTCGAATTAATCAAAGTGTACATATGCAAGCTTTCAAACAATATATTTTGCAGCTTTCCATCTTCCATCGATGGCTTCGATGACTTCACGACATTTGACATCGTTTGATAAAGGACGTGTATTAGGCATATGTTTGGCAGGATCTCATCTTGGGTTAAGCACTAATTTTTCGGCTTTTTCTTGTAAAGTTTAGCGCGAAAAGTTGGATAATAAATGTTAGGCATTTCCGAATATTAGTTTTATCTTAGAGTTTCAGGACTGCGCTAGCGGGTGCAGTGGGTTCAATATTACTAGGAACTTTCGGCTGGCGTTCATTGTTTCAATGTGTAGGTATGTTCAGCACTGTTTCCAGTTATAGTATTGTACTTTGTTTGGTAGCGTTGTACTGTTTTAGTTTGATTGATTTAATGTTGTCAATTCTCATTTGTAGGCTTGATGTCATTTCTTTGGTGGATATTGCTTCGATTCATGTCGTTGTCGCGTAGCCAATCCGCCGTCATTGAAAAGAGTGGCGAACTGAAAGTGCCCTTAGTAGTTAGTAGCTTGCGGAAACCACTTACAGGTGGCTCTTCCGAAAATACAGTTCCTTGGGGTGTGCTCTTGAAACATCGATCTTTTTGGTATGTCAGAAAATTGTGCCGTTTTTTTATTTCTGATAACTGTTCTCCAAAAATAGGAAGAAGTTCATACGTTTCTTTCATTAGATTGGCAAAAATTTTGAATATCAAGTAGTTTTTTACATTGCAGGAAATTGAACTTCTTTCATTTTTTCTGCTATTACTATTTATTATATAGTAATAAAACGTAATAAAATGTAAAAATAGTAATAAAATGTAAAAGTTTTGAGCATCAAGTTTGAATTTAATAATAATATTATTATTATTATTGTAGTTATTATTATTAATTATTGTTATTAATTATTATTTTGCTGTTGTTGTTGTTATTATTATTAACTACCGAAACATTTTCATAGTATTTTGAAGATAATATTGAATTTTTATCTTTACATATAGCAATTTTAAGGGCAGCAGCGATTGCGCAGTACTGCGGTGCGAATGCTTATTATACATTGTTTAGTTGGCTTCCATATTATTTCGCAGATGTATATCCTGATGCGAAAGGAGTGCTATATAACGTAGTACCTTCACTTGCAATTGTTGTAACTGCCTTTTTTGCCCCGTTCATTGCATCAGCATTGTTACATTATGTACATTCTCTTACTGTGACCAGAAAATTGATGGAGGTTTATTTTTTATTTTTCTTGTACTCATGTTAATTTACGTGCAGTTTTAAATTTCGCATTATAGTATCACTAATTTTTCATGTTTTCAGGGCATTTCATTGACTGCAATTGCAATATGTTTATTGATTTCAACACAGTCTATGAGTTTCAGTGCGGCTTTATTCACTTTTACATTAGCTTTGGCAGCACGTGGTTTTCATCATGGTGGTGTTTCAGTGAATCCATGTGATCTTGCTCCTAGCCATACTGGCTCAGTTTTTGGTAATTTTCTGAATTTTACCAAGTTTCAAGAGAAAAACTGGGAGGATTACCTTTAGGATTTAGCGCTAAGAATAAAAGTTAAAATATCTCGAATAAAATTTTCGTTATGGTTTTTAAAAAATTATTTCCAGTCAAAAAGTAAGGAAAAGTAATCATTTCATTATTCAGTTAAAATTTTAAAGGTATGATGTAGGTGGATACTCTTTGTTATTTCAGGGAAACTTGTCTTATTCTGTATTATCACTTCCTTATTTCTTCTAAGCGCTGGTAAAAGATCAGCATGTATTCATGTTGGACAGTATATTTTTTTAATTTGGAATTTCCGTTTCAATTTCTTTCATTTCCAGGTGTTTTCAATGCATTTTCTGCAATAACTGGTTTTATCGGAGTGTATCTTGCTGGATATATATTACATGAGACGGGAAGTGCTTGGGCCTACGTATTTATTTTTACATCTTTACAGTGCTTAATTGGAGCAGTTGTTTTTTCTTTATTTGGTACAGCAAATCGAATTATTTGATTTCTTTTTCTTTTTTCATCATTTGAAGGTTTTTAAAATTTCTTTTATCATTTAATTGTTTTGTTTTGGTCCGTTGATTTTCTATTTTATGACCTATGTTATTTTTGGATTCTAATCTCATAAGCAACTTGGGTAAGCTGCATATTGTTATCATTTTTAACTTTTTGATATTTTCGCATACCTTCCCTGATATCATACTTTGGGGATATACTTAATATATAACTTTTCCTTCGCTTTTATCGTTTCACCTTTAATTGCGCACTCTCGAAAATTGTATTAGCATTTTGTATTAAATGTATTAGCCTAACTATTGTCATTTTATCCGCAGGGAAATTAGTTCTGCAATCATTCTCGCTCGTGCCACTGATAAATTCAATCGTCTAAATCAATATTCTTCATCAGTGTATTCCGACGCATCTCTAGTGAAATATATGAATCAGTTTTGTGCAATTAACATATTAATATAGTCCATTTTATGTTCTTTTTATTGTATTATCCTACTAAGGAGAAATTGGTTATTACAGTAAGCAAAATTTTTACTATTCTCGAGCATATTTTATAAGTGAAACGATAGATTTCCAATCGCTACAATTCACAGAGGGATAATGTATGTTTGAGATTCATGTCCATGTTATTTTCGAAATTCTTGAGAGTAAAAAGCTAAATCAAATTGTAGCATTAATAATGTTAGATTTTCAACATTGAGTAATTAAGGCTTGCAGCCTATTCTATTACATTTCTGTACACTTCACTATTGTGTTTGATGGATTTTTCGTGTAATGAATGTGGACTGTGATAAGTTTTCGATATAGCAACCAAAACAAACCAAAGTGCTTCTTGTTAATTCTTGAAATTTGAAAATTTTTACTATACATAAATTCGATGAAACTATCAACAAATTCGCTAACGCATTGAAATTTTCCAATTATTATAAAACAGTTTAATAAATACGAAATTTTTTCCTAAATTAAAATATTGGCATACTTTCGATAACTCTGATAACTTCAGGTATTGATGTGAGAGCATATGTGATTTTTATGTGCTTTACAAATGTCTGTTATCTCTTTCCATTGTTATTTAACTGTAATGCTAACATCGGGTTAAAGATACAATAAAGTTTAATTCTTTAGTAACAAAATTTTACAAAAAAAAAACCAGTCTTGCTGGAAAACTAAAAATGAACTTAATATCAGATTCTTATTACCAGAACTTAATGTCAATATCCAGAAATGAACTTAATATATTAAATTTGAACATTTCACTATCGACCAAAATTTTCCAAATATTTGGAACAACTACAATAATTTCAGTGAAATTTTTTTTTATGGATATAATAATGGGACATTAATTATTCCCGTTCATTTTCTCCCACTCTTACGCTAATTTTGTATAGAACATCAGACCGATATGTATAATAATTTATGAAAAACATTAATTAATCAATTAATCCTATTTTAATTTTTGCATTCTAATTTATTCACAATATCATAAGGGAAGTTGCATCGAAAATTCAGCTTGTATTTCGAATATTTTATTTTTATTTTGATAATATAGCTATTTTAACAAATGTATGTCACATTACTAAAATCCAAAAAAAATTTCTTAATTTGATTATTAATTACAAAAAAAAAAGGATATAGAAAAAAGAAAGAAGTATGTAGTGAAGTTCTGTAATGAGCTTTTTTTTTTTTTATTTTTTCTTTTTTAACTTCAAACACAGCATTCAAATTGAAGTTGTCAATTGAGGCTTGAATGTAATTAGTAATAGGGAAACAAGAATCCGGTTTTTCTTTGTGACTCTGATGATTAGTTCTGGGAAGTTAATAATGCAATTTGTTGAGAGTAGCGAAATTTGATGTATTATTACTTTTTGGAATAATTCATCTATCTATGCTCTTCAATTAATAAAACTACATTTGAATACCTCATACAACTTATTGCATTGAGATCCGGAATTTCAAAAAAAAAAAAAATTTTATTGAAAGGAATGAATTCATCAATGAAGCAGTCTAATCGTAAAGAAAATTTTTCACAATGTTTAATTTTTTCATCAACTTTAATACTACAAATTTAAAAATTTTTTTAGAATTTCAATGATTTTCCAAAAATAATTTCAACTTAATTGATTAATCATTCGGAAAAAATGATTAATTTCTGGATTTTGGAATTAAATTGAGTGATGAATAAAATGAGCAAAATTTGACAGAAAGCAATCTTGAATAAATTATGAAAAAATTACACCTAGGAAAAAAAAGATGAATAAACGTATATCTAATATTGACGTACGTACTTAAATAAGTATTAATTGTACGTGTTCAAATAAACGTTATTTCTTAACGTTACGTTTAATAAAACAAGGGAACAAATGAATGCCTTGCTATTATAAATGAAAGAAAAGTAGATTAAATATAGTACAGTGAATTACGAACACTCATTTTTCTGTGTGTTTACTTAGATTTGAAATACTTAAATTCAATTTCTCATTCAGTCGATAATGATTTATAAGTTCATGTTGTATATCCCTTTATTATCAATTCGAAGTTCATTGATTCTTCAATGTAAGCACTTTTCATTGATAAGATATTTTATGGTATAACAATTTATGATGCAAAATCTGCAGAAAAATTCCTATATATAATCCTTTGTCATAACAAATGATAGATTACTTTCTTTGAAGTAATTTTGCTATACAAATCAACGCTAACACTTCGTTGTAACAAAAAATTGTCACTCAATTGAATTCATTGATAGTTTTCTTGGCACAAAAAAAAATAGAGATGATAAATGATCAGAATAGTACGAAGATGATAAGCTATCAGAGTAATGTGAAAGTGATAAATTATGAGAGTAATATGGAGATGATAACTATCAGAGTAATATGAAAATGATGTTATGAGAGTAACATTGTTATAATAAGTTATCAGGGTAATATAGATATGATAAATTATCAGAGTAATATGAAAATGATAAGTTATAAGAGTAATATGGAGATGATAAGCTATCGGAGTAATATGAAAATGATGTTATGAGAGTAACATTGTTATAATAAGTTATCAGAGTTCCTACTAATTGCGTACGTTTTAATAATTGGTAAAAGAATGGAAAAATCATTTACCAAATTTAAATTCCCGCTTTGTATTGTCAATTCCTGGCAATGTATCATTTGTTATACGGCGCATTTGGCGGATTTCCGGTTCTTCTGCTAGCGGTTCAATATCAGGTGATCCTTTCTCTCCCGAGATTTCTTTGTTCATTTCATTGGTATCTTGATTATATTTTATTGTGTTGGACAACTTTTTGTTGAATTAACTAGTTTAGAGTCGATACTTTCATCTTATCGGAAGAAATGGTTACATTCAGCAGGTGTCAGTGATCACTTGCAATAGAAACAGTAGCGCATCAGTGGTTATATGTCAAAGACAATGATTGCACTACAGGTGTCGGTGATCACTTGCAAAAGCTCTTGTACCGCAGAGCTATCAATAGTGACATGTGAAAGAAAATAATCATATCATAGCTATCAGTGGTCACTTGCAAAATAAGCAGTTTTATCAGAGTTATCAGTAGTTATCTGTAATTGCGTCATAGCTATCACTGGTCACTTGTCAGTGGAATTATTGCACCATAACTATCATTGCATTGCAGAAACCGGTCTTTCATAGATTTATTTTTGATGTGTAAAGTGATTCACGTTCTAACTCTACCATCTCTTTAAATTGTGTCATTTCTACACTTCCCCCAAAAGTAGGCTTTGTCGTATTTAAGTTGCTTAGTTGAAAAATCATATCAGCATTTACATAATTTAAATTACGTTTTTTTAGAAAAAAAAATGTAAAATTTAGCGTAAATATTTCAAAAGTTATCAGATTATGCTTTAATCTGATACCTTTTAACATTTAGTTTCAATGGAAGTAAAAAGAATAAAGCTTATTATGATGATCATTATTTAAAGATGTTTTGAATGTTGTATGTTTTAGTTTAAGTAATTTAGCCAATGTAACTTTTTGTTTTCTTTCAGTGATTTTCACGGGTAGTTTTGCTATTCATTAATTAAATAAATTTCGAAGAATGGCAGATGATGAAGAACAGATAGATTTGGAAGAGGATAATGCACCACGAGCGGTAGGTTTGGCACAACGAGCTGCTCGGATATTAAATAATTTGCCGTTTTTGAACTTCCCAGCAATTGCACCTCATGCAGGTCGGCTCGATTTGGAACCTCTCGATAGAGATTTTCATGTATTGGTACATAATGCAAATGCTGTATTAGCTGAACAACTTGCTGTGTTGGGAGAGTTGGTTTTTTTTTTAAAACTTAAATTTTATTTAACTAAGTTTTTGATTTATTTAGTTTATAATTTATGGAATTTATTTTCATATTTTCTATAGGAAGGTCCATTCCTAGTGAAGTTATCCTTAATTAGTTGTGCGAATTCCCTTCTGAATTACTTTCCTCATTTTCAATAGGAAATTTCAGCAAATCCTCTCTAGGTCTATTGACAACCCGTGGATTCATCCACATCTATGGTTAGGTTTATCCGCGGATTTACGATCTGATGGAAGATTTTTTATTGGGAATCAAAGTATCGTTGGGTGAATATTTTCGAGGAATTCCGTATTCATAGAGAAGAGAATCGAGCAGACGAGGAACCAATAATGGGTGGAATGGAGCGTATTGCTGTAGGACTCATTGATGAGCTGCGAAATATGATTGAACATCTGATAAGACAGCGCGACGAAATGCGACAACTAGTTATGCAACGAGGCTTGTTTGATCCGCTCTTTGGTCAGTGGGACGAGTTACTGGAAGTTTGGGGAGTGAGAAATTTTACTCGAGAAAATGGAAAAATTAAAAACCCGAGTTTGTTTTCAATTACATTTGAAATATTTAATTTCACATATACAGACAGATTAAGCTAATTTTTAACATTCAGTAGCTTTAAATTCTTGCAGTTAAATTTTCGGTTATATTTCAATCGGCCTTTCAAATAGCTAAATATATTTGCAGCAACTAAAATAGGTAAAGAAAATACAGAATGGCTTTAAAGAGTACAACTGCTGATGAACTGATAAAAAAAATTTTTTTAATTTTTTCTTCCCACTGCCAGTCTTAATTAATATTTTAAAAAATTTTCCGAAAAATGAGTGCGAAGCACTGAGTTTATCGTATTACTTGCGTAATTTAAGTTATTTCTTAATACACAAACAAATCAATTTCAGAAAAAAAATTTATGGCGAGAGTTTAAAAGAAAGAACTTTGTCGGAATTCAAGGTTTTTACTTAACTACCGGCAAATTTACTATTATATAAGGATTTCTCTTTGTATTTTAGCTGTTTTATTGGAACCGTTGATTTTATAATAAAATATTGCAGAATCACTGGAAAACATTGTCTTGGATTACGTCACCAGTGTATTAAATAGTATGCCAGTGGAAGCATATGTTCTATCATTGCCATTGCTATTTGAGATTCACGTAGGTCTATATAGGAAAAATAAATTTCATATATTGGAAAAGGAGTGGAGTAGCATCGACCAGTTTCAAAGGATTCTGAATTGGAAAATGAGAAGGTTTGCTGTTTTGCTAGAGCCATTCAATATTTATTCATATGATTACATTTGATCATTTATGTTTTGTCTTCTTTGTTTGAAGGCTTGGTCATCATTAGGTGACCGATGCAATCGAATTTTGATTTTCAGAATGACAGTTCATGAGCTTTTCAATGGATTAATAAGTAAGGATTATAAGATTGAGCAAAAATTATTCGAAGATTTGAAACGACGAATTCTGGACGGTACAAAAACGAAAAATTTGGAATTACTCGAATGTACACTCTCTTTAGGTAAATGTTCGTTATCGTCAAATTTCTGTGTGATAAAATGACATTATAAATGATCAGCACTCATGCCATAAATGAGTTCTACATTTTTTGATTATAAATACTGCAATAAGTCTGATTTTGACAGTTTTCAAAAGATGATGATAGCCTTGGCAAACTAAACTAATAATAGTAGTAATGATAATAATTATAATAGTAGTAATAGTGATAGTAATAATAGTATAATAATAATAATTTCCAGGCACTTTTCTTTTGGATCATGGATCACTTAGCCTTCCTGGTGAAATCTTCAGATATTGTCAAAAAATGTTAAACTGGTTGCCAGCCGATCATCAATTGCGTCAACAAAAATTATTTGAACTAAATTATTGGTATGCTTTGTTTTGAGGTTGTTTGAAAAAGTTCTTGAAGTGATGTTAATTATGTCAATTTCTGGCTCTGAAATATGTTATAATCTTTTAAATAGTGCATATCACCGCATTCCACTTCTTGTTGAAACAATAACTGCTGTTTGCTAGTCATTGTTAATTATAGCTAATTTTCTGATTTTATAAAATCTTTTAAGGCTGCTGAAATATTTCATGAATAATTGCTCATTCGTCGAGGCAATACATATCAGTTCATTCACTGATACCTTAATTGATAAACTGGAAAGCAATAATAATATTGGAACACTCAATTTTGTGCAAATTCAAACTCAATGCGCTTCTTTATGGTTAGTTCTTTCTGATTCCCCGTTAGGTTTACACATAGTTGCATTGTAACACATTGTAACACATTGTAACACGTTGTAACATTTACACATAACCTTTACACATTGTAACACGATCATACTGTTGTCGTGAAAAAATAATGTTCCCCGTAATGTTTGTAATTTTTTTTCAGGTACATGCTGGGTTATTATAAGAAGTCCACGAAGTCTTGTTTAAAAGCGTTAAAAGCTGCTCAGGACAGAGGATCACATATTACTGTAAGTTTACATTATTGAAAATTAATGGATTTTAGATGGAATTAATTTTTTGTTTATTATTAAATATATATTATTAAATGATTTTTGTTATTTTCTTCTTTATGACCATATTTTAATTGTATTTTTTATATATTTAATATATTAGAAACATAAAAAGGCAAATTTATTGTTTTTGTCGACGAAGCTGTGTGCATTAATTGGCACAGATGAAATACTTTGATAACGGTTTATTGTTGAACGAGATACACGCAAATACAGAAACAATAACAGCAGGCAATGCAAAACCAATAATAGTTATAAAACAGTAATAGCAATTGGAAATGGATTGAATAAATGAAAAAGTGTTAATTATTAACAAAGGGTGATTTCTGAATCATATATTCTAGTTATTTTATGTTGTAAATGAGCGTGGTCTGGACATTGCTTATAGTGTTTTATTGATTATGAGACCGAGCACTTCTTTTAAACGTTTTGCACTATTTCGATACATAAGGTTAATTATATGAAAAAAATGCTTTAAATTCTTATCTGTATACTATATGATAGCTTGATAGGAAGAATTGTCGTAAACGGATGAGCCGAAATAGTAAGCTGTCGACAAAATTACTAATGGATAGGATGAACTGACTAAATAGACCGACAATTTTCATAATTTAGTTAAGCATTCAATTAATCTTAATTATTAGACCAAAAGTTAGTTACAATATGGCAATTGCAAATAAAATTGTTGTCACACTGGAAGAATTTTACATGAAATGATTCTGTTTTGTAGCATTTCAGATAATGCATCAAATTTTTAAGACAAGAGTTGGGCAAATGATTAATTATTCTAGGTTTTATATATATATATATATATATGTATTGCAGAAAAAGAAATAATATATTTTTTAGTGCAGTAAATTACTTGTCTCATAAGTGTTTTACTAAAACAATTTATGCTACAAAGTTATATCATGAATTTTCGAGAACTTCCGACATATGAATGAGTTAGCTGCAAATTTAACTGGATGGAAGATTTTTTGTTGTAATATATGCTATTGCAATGTAAAAGGCTTTGTTTACATATTTTTGATGCTATTGTTTTGATCTGAATTTTTCTTGCAGGCTCAAGTGGAGCTTTTATGTATGACTTCAAAGATTCTCATTTTCAAAGGACATTTTGACTTAGCCCTGAGAGCCGTTCGTTTCGCTTTGGCAATTGTTTTGAGTCATCCAGAGCTTGAAAGGTTGCTGTGTTCTGTGTTATGTGACTATGGAGATTGTTTGCTCAATTCAGATCATGTCGAGATGGCTGTGCAAGTCTACACCGTAAGTTATTCTTTGGACACTACTTGTAGGAATAATTAATACTTTCTATTCGTTGCAAGTTATAAATTAAAATATAAGCAGCTGAGATAATTTAATGATCGAAAAAAATTTATAAGTAATCAGCATAGGTGATGGCTAAAATGGTTCACAAACATTTCGGAACAGATTCTCTTCGTGATGGTCAAGCAATGTATGAATATGCTCGTGCTGCATATCGGCTGCTGTATGATAATTATGCTGGATATCGTACCAATAAGTATTCTTTTCATCACTGTCAGAAATTTCTTCACCGACTTATCATAAGATGCGAGATTAATTTAAAGATAAAGAGAAATGTTTTTGAAACTCCAAAAGTTTCTACGATTTTTAGAGAAAAATATGTTCAACTACGTTTCCGGTGTGAAAAATACGCTAACAAAGCACTGGAAATTTGTCGGGCAAAACTGGCTAAAGACCATTATCAGCTGTTAAATGCCGAAGAGCTGCAAGGTTAATTTAAAGCTATGAATCACGAAAATATTGCGAGTTGCTTCATTTGTCTTCTGATTTTTATTCAAAATTTCTATTGCTTTTCTATATATTCGGAAAGACGTATTTTATGACATTAGTGTTGTTATTAATATGATCATCACACTGCAGATGTGATGTTTCGCTGAAATTTCTAATGAACAACATATCGTGGCATCGATACTCGAATTACAAATGTTGTTTTAGCGCTAGTTTTGGTAAAAAGTGCATTACGAAATGATACCGCGCAACTGCAGTCGTTAAATGAAGCGTTGGAAATACATATGCGTGCTTTGAAAAGATATCTCAGCTTCGAAAGTGAGAATGCAAACTGTGCGAGAACTTATCATTATCTCGGCGATATATTTCGATGGTCGCAGAGACTTGATGTTAGCATTCATATGATTATTTGCTTTGAAATTTTAGCGTGCTTAACTTATCTTGGTAAGATTATTGTATAGTATTGAAGTGGGATATCTTTAAGAGATTCCAAGCAAATGCAGGATTGCTGCATATGCGAATTAATTTCAACTGCTGAAAAAAATATAGTGGTTTCGAGAAATTTGACGGCTTCTTGTCGTCAGTAACTGAAATCAATATTAATGATTCATTGAGCGAAAATATATATTTCATTACCAAATGATGTTGTATTGAGATGGGAAATAGGTGTTAGTAACGTGTCGGAGCAAGTATCAGTGATGTATCGATTAATATTTTTGATCACAGAGCAGTTCATCGATTTTTCCCCTAATCTTTGTTTTTTTGTAAATGCTAAGTGGAAATGATTGATAAAAATTCCATTGTTAATTATAGATGTCAGAGGAAATGTTTGAAAAAGCTCTGGCTGTAAAAAGAGTTGCCTATGGCATCAATGATCATGAAACAGCTCTCACCATGACTTCTTTGGCTCATCTTTATCTGAGGGATATGAATCGACCCAGGGAAGCTTTGGTTCTTTTCAAAAAATGCCTTGAAATTGGTAAGTTTGCTTTTCTATTAACTTTTTGAAAAATATTACATTTGTAGACATATTTATAAATAAATTCTTTCGTCTTATTAGTTTTTTTCTATCCTTTTACATTATCTGGATAAATTCACTCAATTTATGCTTTGTCATATAGTTCTATCTGTGCTACAGAGAGCTGCAAATCTTTGAAGCAGTGTTGCAACTTTATAATTCCATAGCATAACTGACCTCCGATATGTATTCTAGGACAACAAATGAAAATAAAAGAATTTCACGCTTAAAGTCGTCATTTTTATTATTAGAAAAAATGTTTTGAATTTATGTAAACAACAGGATGGTCTTTTTGCTGAATCCATTTCAACTTGTTGTTCGTCTTAGGCCCATATTAAGACATATTTTATGCTTAGAAGTAAGATTTAGTACATCTTTAATTTCTCAGCATCTGCTTATATGTATAAGTTTATATTATATAGATCTAACTTAAATAGTATTTTATATCCCAAAAAGTAAAAAAAAGCATCGATTTCTCAGGATTTATGTTTAGTAAATTTTTGCAGAGCTAAATATATTTGGTGAACAATATTCTGGTCTGGGTATTATTTATGATGGAATGATGTTAGCCTATGAAATAATTGATGATTTGGTAGAAGCACGAATTTATCGCGAGCAGCTGTATTTATGGAAAGCTAAGATGCGTATGCTTGAAGATGCACCGTCTAAGAATCCCTTTGGAGAATCACTATGCATCGACGAAACATTTCAAAATGTTATCCTTGAATGCTTTCGAGCACTTAGTTTCAGTGAAACACAACATTCAACAGATGATGAGATGATGGAAATATTTTAATTCATTGGATGTTTATGTACAGATATACAAAGTTAGTTTGAAAAAGTTTTTTTTTTTCAAATCTGAAATTTGGATGTTTTTGTATGTAGATTTTGTATTCATTTAATTTTAAAAAGTTTTTTTTTGTAGTTTAAAATGTTTTAATTAAAAAGGTATAAAATCCTAGCCATTAATTGACTATAAAAAGCAAGCATTTCATAGCATAGATGTGATAGCTTTGGAAAATATGCTCTGCCCAATAACTGTTCTGCAGTATTAGAATTAAAATTTCTATGAATACTTAGTTTAACATTTTAATCTTTTTTCCTGTACATTTGTTTCTCTAATTAGTTTGCTTCAAATATTACAACTATTAATAAAACTTTTTTTTAATTCGATTCTCATTTCTTTTATATGCATAATATGAAGATATTTCCGAAAAACTAATCCAATTAGTTAGTTATTAACTAAATTGTAAAAATAAAGCTGTTAATAGAGGACGCATAAAAGGATATGGCTTATCTAGTTTTTTAACATAAATGCTAAGATTTTTTATTATATTTGCATCTCGCAAAAGTAATTTTAAAATGAAATGGAATAGTTGAATTTTACAAACATCAAAAAGTTCTAACTTTGGTTTTAATTGCAAGATTAATCATGTAAATAATTATACCCGATCCAAGAAGTTATTTATTAATAATTTGCAAAGAAAATAAGGAAAGAAAAACAAATTATTCGTTCTGAAATGGATATTTTAAAGGAGCAAACATTTATTGCTGTTATTGAAATAATTTGTTTAATGAATGGTAAAACTCAAGAAGTTTTGTTTTTAAAATGGTGCTAGTTTTGTAACGAACTATAACTTGATGATTTATAATTTAAACTGATACTGTAAAGTGTTATAATAAAAATGGTAATTTTTATGAAATGAACCTAGATTGAACCAAATAAACGTATCGGAAAGAACCTTGAAATGTATTTTGGAAATTATGATAAGGACTGTGAAAATGAATATGGTTAAATAAGTGGGGAGGCAGACACAGGATCGATAGGATGGATTTTCAAGAACTACGAAGTGTCGCGCTGTTTGAGAGAGAAAAAATATGGCAAAAATCAAGTGGAAAATTTGAACCAAAACGTCACCAATGTTTGATGATTTGTAAATTTAGCATAAAAATTTGCTAAAAATTAGTATGAATTTTTATATGAAAAATACGGATTTGTGATGGCTTTTTTTTAGATATAGGAATTTAAAATTTTCTGAAGAAAAACTTTAGAAAAATTTCTTAGGTAGAGGAATTTAAAATGAATAAGTAAATGATAGGCCTATTAGATTTAAACGCTTAGGTATAGGCTTAAAGGCTAGTTGGATGTAAGAATATGAGCAAGAATGCAGGGCTGCTATTTAGTCTGAGATGAAATGATGGTTAAATTTGGAACGGTGATAAATGAGGCGAAAAATTGTGCTTAGGGTAAGGCTTAGGCTTACATTACGACTTGCTGCTTTAGTTTACATTTTAACATGCATAGATGATTCTATTACGCTCAAGAAGATTGGCTTAGAGCTAAAAGGTATCCACAATTGTTAGTATGATCTTTTCAAAAGTTTAGATGAGAGATTTTTTTGGAAAAAATTTGAAATTTGAAATGAAAAAAAAATAGATTAGATGGTTGTAAAAATTGATTAGATGAGACCCGGAAGAGGGTATAAACATTCATGGATAAAGGTTGAAATGACGGTTGAATTACGGATCGGTAATATAAATGGATGAGCTGATGGATTTTTCTTTTTTTTGGGTTCAGGCTTAGTTTTAGTTTAAGGTTAACTTACGGTTAGGCTTAAAACCTGTGGGATGAACCTGCGTGCACCTACGAGGCGCCCTCGATGTCGATATTGCTGCTTTTACGAAGTAGATATCGTATACCAATTTGTTATCAGTACTTGTTCATCCCATCGCATTTTTCTCTTGATGTTGATGTTAATGATCAGCAAATTGACCATTGAATTTAATTGGATACAATGAATGAGTGATTGTTCTATTTAAGTAAATCCTTTTGATTTTTTTTAAGTCCGCAACTTAGTTTTAAAATTTGGATTTCAAAATCAAAAATCATTGCAAACTATTTTTTTTTTGTATCATCCATCATAAATTTTTCCTTCTTTTTTTCTTTTTTTTGATCTCAAAAAAAAATTTCATGTCAGCAAAATCACATGATATCACACGTGCATATTTTAGTTTGAAATTGTTCAAATTTAAAGTTGATAAAAATTGCAGTGAAAATTTGTAATGGAAAGCTTGCACAAAGAACTGTTTTTTTTTTTTTTTTTTTTTAAGTTTTAGAATTAAATTTAACATGAAATCTTTTTTATATTATTTTTTGGATTACTGATTGAATAATTATGCTTACGAATGGCTTATTTAATTTTCTCCGTCACATTTCATGATAGCATTTGAAATCATTGAATCATCTACCTGTAATTCAAAAAATCATCCAATTAATTAGTCTTATTCGAAATAATTAATTTGAAATAGCAAGAAGAAGAAGCAGAATTAAGATGATAATCTTGTGAAGAAATAAACGTTGAACAATCGATCAAATGAACATTTAGACCAAATGTGAAAAAGATAATGGAAATATTGTGAAATAAAATGAAAAAAAAAAATTGAAATGCTAAGGCAAGCCTAAACAAGGAATATTTCTTTTTTATTTCCAGACAGACTACAAAGAGAAAGACGTATAGACTAAATTTTAATATATGTTAGTAGTTATGACGAATTCGGCTTGTATTTTTTCTTTTTCATTTCACCAATAATGACGAACCTTTTTTTGAGAACTAATTTGAATGATACTTTTTCTGAAAATACACTGATAAATTGAAGCTATTATCATCATGCTATCACTATACTATCAGCATGCTTTATCTCTATTCTTTAATATCTATTCATTATGAATAATTGACAAATGATATTTCGGACCACCAAACTATTTCACTAATTATTCATCAATTAGTAATTTCCGAATAATTAATGAACAAATAGGCAATAGCTGGTAAAAACAAAAAAACTGTTGAAAACTAGAATGAAAATGATCAATGATCGCACAAATTGAACTCCTACCCTCTCATTAATTATCACTTAATTACTCAACCAATCTCAATTATGTGTAAGTATTTTGTTACTTAAAATACATGATCTATGCTCACTGATATTAATTAATTAATTGATGAAAGTACACGCAAAGGAAATGTTTTTATTTACAATGTGCAACTAGTTATTCTTTTCCAAAATTTTTCAATATTTATTGACATTAATTAATTAAGTAATTAAGTAATTTCTATTTTGACTTTTCACATTATTTTGCTCAAACTAAACAACATTGATGATCAATACTAAATAATATCAATAATTAATCAATATAAATGATAACAACATAATCAAATCGATGAATCGATCAATTGCTATTGATCATTAATAACAAATGACAAATGACTCATACATTAAAATTTTTTTCTCTCTTTCTCTTCTTTTCACTTAAAAGTGTCAATGTCATCCTGTGTAGCTCTGTGTTGTTTGTCAAATGATGAAAAACAACTTTTCATTAGTTTCTTCTTCTAATCTTTTGGCCAAAATAATAGTCTTGGCCATAATTATTATTGCTTATATTAATGCATTATTATGTTGCTAGCCAATTTCTTTCGCAAATAATTGAATCTTTTACGATTATTTCTTCATTTGTAGCTATACATTTAAAGCTTTTGAAATTAATTGGCTCAGTTTTGCTTACTTGAATAAAAAGCCTGCTCAAAAAAACCTTATTATAACCAGGCTAAAATTGCTGCAATTTATCGATCCAACAATCGTTGCCATATCCCTTTCCATTTTCTTCTCCGAGCTATTTTATTATTGCAGTTGAACAAAAATTAAAATTTAACAAGTGCGCTTAAGGTTATGACCTTAAAGCCAGTTAGAAAAATCATATCGAAGCAATTCATAAAAGTAACATTTTACAACATTTCTTCGCCAGAAATTTATTCATTCCATGTCTATTTAGTCATTTCAACTGAAATAGAAATGAAATGAAATTGCCAACTGCTATAAACAATGCTCAGTCACAGTAATCTAAAATAATTTCTCATACAGATCAATGATACTTAGAAATCTTTCTAAGATATTTATAATTGATACTTTAAATCCTGAAAAAAAAATTTGATTGCTACTTTAAATATCGCAATTAAAAAATTATATTACTATTGATGCATGTGTATCGCCAGGAATAGTTCTTATCAATCCTGAAAATTTTATTCCAGTTATTTTTCTTATTATTTTTAAATAAAGGTTGCAATTTTAATTAATTGTTCTTTTTTTATTTTCCAATTTGTGAACCTATCAAGCAGGAATTCTTTGCGAGACCAGACCGCCGAATTGTTTTCTGATCACCTGTTGAAAACAAAAAAAGCTTACAGTAATGACTTTTATGGGACGTAAAGTTTTGGCAATTGTTACCGGTATGTACAAAAAGTAATAATTGTCAAAGTGAATTGGTTTTTTTTTTTGAAATACAATTAGTTTGTGAAAAGTTCAGTTAGTATAAAAATATGGAATGAAAAAAATAAGTTTTGTAACTTTTCCAATTATACATAGAATTTATTGGAAATTGAAATTTTTTTTATTGTACGGACTTTTAATGAAATAAATGTATTTGATTTCTGTTAACTTTTCCATTTCTTGAGAATGGAAATTAATAATTGAGATTTTGTCAAAGGTGCAAGTCGTGGTATTGGTCGCGAAACGGTGTTGCAACTGTCAAAAATTGTTGCAAAAAATTCAGCATTTCTAATTATTGCACGAACAGCTGCAAAACTTGAAGAATTGAAGACTGAAATTAAATCCAGGTTTGAGAACTTTTCTTCATTTTACTTGTTAACATTTGCCAAATTGTTACCATTTCAATCATTTTTTTTTATCATTTCAAAAATTTATTAAGCGTGGAAGAAATTGATATACATGTCTTCGTATGTGATGCAGAAAAATTGAATTCCGGTAAAATTCTGGAGCTACAAGGAGCAGTCTTATCTTTAATAGGTTTTTTTCCTCGTTTCTTTTTTTACTTCATCATTTTGTTCATTTATTAATTCTTTAAGATGGATGAACTTACACAAGAATTGTTAAAGTTTCGTTATTCTGTTGAAATCTTTGCTGGAAGAAATATTGGACTTTTGACCTTTTTATCTTTCACAAAGGCTTGTATCAGTGCAAATATATGTAGAATTGTGGAGAAATTTTTTTTTTTCATTTTGCAGCAAATTCACGAAAATATGATGTATTGCTGTTGATGCATAATGCGGGAACAGTTGGCGATGTCACCAAACGGAGTTTAGAAATTAGCAGTTCGGATGATTGGCACAGCTATTTGCAAATTAATTTTGTTTCAATGGTACTTATGAATAATTCAGTGCTAAGTACTATTTCGCAGCAAGTAAAATATTTTTTTTTTACTTTCTTTTTTTAACAATTGAACTTTGATTCAATTAGCGCAAATAAATTTTGAATTAGTTGATTAAATTGGTTTTTAATGATCAAATTGTTAAATTATTGGAAAAATTAAGATTTTCAAACTAGAAGAATTTTAAAATTTTCGGAAAAGGAATTGCTTAAATTGAAGTAAGATTAAAGCTTTAGCGCTTAAAAAAATATCCTTCCAACATTTCTCCTTTGTTTTTGTTTTCATTTCTTTGACAATTTGATCATGTGAACTTTAACCCAATTGATTAAATTAAATGAATTTAAATCTTAGCACTTTTTCATGCCAAAAAAAGTATGAAATTTGTTACTGTAAGCAATTAGTTTATTTTCTAATAAACATATCGTAGGATGATGAAGTAAAAATTTTTGCAAATTGCAGAAAAATTATTTCTTATCTTAATTACATCTAAGTTCCTGCATAAGACTATGAAAAGAAAAAGTAAAAAAAAATGTACAGTAATCGGAAATCGAAAAATTAAAGATACTGTATTAAAAACTGATGAGATTTTTAAGGTAATACCGAATCGTTATATTTTAAATGTAACATCACTACTTGCTGTAAAATCATTTCCTTCAATGGTTCAGGTTAGTTTTGGATTTAAAAATTCTACTTCTAATCTGCTATTGACGGTGCATTTTTCATACTGTAACCTTCAGATTACTTGGCTGATTTTATCAGTTTCAAAAATATAAATCCCAATGACAATGTTTAATTCATCATTGTAGCCTTGAATTACTTGGCTAAATTTATCAGTTCAAAAAAATATAAGTCTCACTAACAATGATGTAACCTTTAGTATTCTGTTGGAAAAGCTGCCCGTGAGGCATTCTTTCGGACGTTAGCCGTCGAGGAAAGTAATTTACGAATTTTGAACTATTCACCTGGTCCAGTGCAAACTGATATGCATAATGAAATTGCTGAAAGGTATGCTTTCGCAAAAGAAAAAAAACTAAGCGAAATTTTCTAAAATGATTCTAATAATTCATCTTTTAAAATATTAACAGTAATCCAATTTCATACAAACCTTCCGGAAACTGAAAATAAAATATGATGATTTAAGATTCGGAGAAGCGGGTAGTTATTGGTATTTCTCAAGAACAAATCATGAATTGCAATTATTCTTTTAGATATTGATGAGTTCTTAAATCAATCAAACTTATAATCCGGAATAATTATAGATCATATGATGAAAGTATACGAAAATCATTCCAGTCTAAAGCTGATAGTACTGAAGTAATTATTTACTTATTTATTTTTTCATTTCTAAAGTCTTATACCATGCTGTAATTTCTATATGTAAATGTAAATTCTGTATGTAAATGCTAAAAAAAGTTTCACGTTATTATTTGAACTTTGAGCTATTTGCAAAATTTCGAGAATAATATCTCGAGAAAAAGCTTTGATAAAATTAAAATGCGGGAGAAAATATTTATAGGTGAATAGACGAATGCTTACACCAAAGGAAACAGTGGAAAAAATGTTGTCAATATTGGAAGAGGATAAATTTGAAAATGGCTCACGATATGATTTTTTTGATCCTTAATTGATTTATTGATTTTTTTGGAATTGTTTATTTTATATTTTATCGTTTCAAATGAAATAATTTTTTTTTGCAAGTTTTCGTTATTACAAGAAAAAACAGACGCAAATCACTTATCGATCCAAAAAGTTACTTTCTAATTATTTGGAGAAATTTTTGGATTAAATTAAAAAAATAGATAAGGCCTATTGAATTGTTCAAAATAATTCCTACAATTTACTACATACGAATACATACAGTATATATATATACTGTATGTATTCGATATATATATATACTGTATGTATTCGATATCTAATCATTTTCCCAAACGACAACAACAAAACTTTTTCCGTCATCTGTCTTTTAGATTTATCAAATATTCTTTATGTGACTCAAACGTGGATTTATGTTGTAGCTCGAAGCCTTCTATTTTCCAACTAAATGGTGCACTTTCATTTTGAAATTTGCAAGGCAACGAGTTCGGACATTGTCGCTAATAACAAATTTGAATTCTCACCAAAATATAAGTCCGATATTTCACTGAGAATTCTCGTAGAAAGCCCTTTTTCTCTTACCATTTAATCAAATGATTATGTCGAGATAGAGCAGCATAATATTCATGGCATATGCAAGATTGATATAGTGATGAAGGACAGCCTTATCATTTATCATTCCTAGCATTAATTGATAAATACAAGAAATACAGCAGTATTCTATTGAATGATGACCGCTATGATGGAAATATTATTGATGCACAAGGAAATATCCATAATATAATGATACTGATGGCATAGGTCAACGCAGTCATCGTCCCATCAATCAGACATTATAACCGATACTGCCAATATAGAGCTAACAATAATAATCTAACAAATGGCAATGATATCATTTATTCTTAAAAAATTTCAAAAATTTAATAGTTTTCAAAATTACTGGTTTAAAACTTTAATGAACAAAAATGTTACAAGTATAAATGAAATTAAAAGAATATCAAGAGACATCATTCTATGCTTAATGAGAAAGAAAATAATCAATGAAGCTGATGTAATGGATAAATTGAGAGAAATTCCAGAATAACGTCATAAGCTAATGATACCATAGAACGGGAAATGAGAGAATTATGGTCTAAGCATGAAAGTATAAAAAATTCTCTTCCCATTAACCTAATTTCAAGCTTGTTTCAATGTTTGTTATAAAAGCATCTCTTCCGTGAATTTCGTCATGGATATCTGAATAGAAGACTTCTACAAGTATTCAGTTAGTTTCTTCATTACTCTTTACCTTCATGCTAAAAATTTAATTATCTTTAATTATCCAATCAATCCTTTTGATCATTTGTTCAACATAATTCGATAACTGAAAATTAATTATCCATATTGTAGCGATGGCATCGTTGCAATTTACCGCGACGTTGTTGTTATTATTAGCTCTGTGTGCAGCATCAGTGACAGCGTCTGACTGGTGGGACGAATACTGGCATGGCCCATTCCATCACGATCATCATCATCATGGACATCACGGTCATCACGGTGGACATCATGGACATCATCATCATCCACATCACGATGAGCATCATCACCATTCCCACCATCATTCACATCACGGCCATCATCATCATTCACATCACGACGGCCATCATTCACATCACGGCGGTCATCATTTACATCACGGCGGTCATCATTTGTTGGATTAATGCGATAAAAAACTTTTTTTAGATTTTGAAAGCGAAAAATCTTCTTGTATGATTTATGAATATTTACAGGATTATTTGTGAATAAAAGAGATTTTTATTTCATTCCTATAATGAAATTAATTGTGCGAAACGGTTCCAAAATTATGGAATAGTTCTGAAATTTCCGGAAAAACAGGAAGCTCTTCGACAAATGTTTCTGGGAGGTCTCTGGGAGCTTTTGCAGTAGAAGTGTAATTATCGCTTCCTGAAAGAGGAATACAATTTGATAATGACATTTAATTAATTTCACTCATTCCTTCTTTATTTTGATCGCATTTCTTTATGGTGAAAAATGAATATACAAAAAGTAGACGAAAAGTAATATAGTAACACATAAGGAAATAATTTAATGATACAGCATATTGCATTGATTGCTGGACATTTCAACAAAAAAATAAACCATTACGACTGATCACGTCACGTCAAAATGACCAGGAGGATCCATCACGTTGGTTAAACTGGACATTATGAGATCCCATTGCTAACACAGCACGGTACAATTTGTCGTGCTTACCTGTCGGTTTAGTTTTATTGGAATTCAAACTGACAGAAACGATTTCAGTTTTCACATTTCTGTCTGTATCTTTTACTGATTGTATTTTTTGCATATCTTGCCGAGATATATCACAGGAATATTCATCCCGCGGTCGCTTTTCGGTTGAAAAGAAGTAATTATTCGTGTGATAATTACTTTTCTTCAATTCGGATGTCACTGATCCAATATAATTGGTGTTATCCATGTTTCCATGCTTCTTTAAACTTTCTGAAGTACAAATTCATCTTCACCATTCATTTTTGTAATGTATCTGAAAACGGATAGATTTGATTTAAATTGAATAGAAACTGAAGTTTTGAGGAGTTAACAATTATATATCAAAATAATTTATATGTAGTAATAATCTTAGCTAAATTCTACAGCAATAATGCTAATGCTTGACAAAAACAGTGTTATGATAGTAAATTGAGAATTCAAAAATTAAAATTTGAACCTGCCAAGTATTAAAAGCACAACAGCTGAGAAGACAATCAGCATAATCAATAACCAAAAGAAATTTATATTTGAGAGTTCATTAACGATTTGAAGCGGAAGAGCTACATCGGTGGTGACATTTACGGATTGGACAACGGTAAGTGTAACTTCTCCCTCAGTTGTTAGTGTGGTCAAAAAAGGCTCCATGTTGTGACGAGTGCGGTGATAAATTAGTAAATCTTTATGACTGGTGTCTGGACATCGCGGTGGCTATAAAAATATGCTTGTTATGAAAATCTTTCTGTGAGGAGAAAATTAAAATTAGAGAAACAGAATTTCAAAAGTTTTTCCTTTCATATTCAAATTTCTTTTTTTCTGTAATCTTTCCCTGTCATATTTTTCAGGCAGTTTCTACCATAGGTGTGACAATTGTTCAGCACGCTAAAAATAAACTAGAAAATATTTTCGTAGTTTGTTCCGCAATTTCGTTAACCTTTAACCATTCTTTCAGCATGGCCTCTATTTTACAATATTCTTGAAAAAGGAGTTTAATGTTTAAACAAAAATTCCCTCTATAAATCGAGTATCAAACTTACAAATGCAAAAAATATTTTCCCCTTAAGTTTATGGTGCAAATGCCATAACTTATTGTTAGAGTAAGTTATATCGTTAACAGTATTTATATCTGAGTCATAAATTTACAATTACATCACAACTTTGCTGGTGCTACAATGATACCGCTAAACAATATAATATATTAGACTTAACCAGGTCGTCCACTACAATGATAAATAATTTTGAAAAAAATGAAAAAATTAATTACTGTAATTCCTTCACAGCCATCTGCTTTTCTGATGCATAGAGTGAGCTGGCAGTGAAATGATAAATGTTCCGAGTTGAAAAGTTGAAAAACTTTGACACGCGCATATGCCATAAGTTTATTATCAGAATAAATTACATCGTTGGCAATATTTCTATCAGCACTACAGCTGAAAATATTCTTTTGTTCATACTGTCAGTTTGGAAATATTTAAATGAAAAAGATTTCTTCACTGATAACAATAAATATTCACTAATAAGCTGGATGAAAGTTCAAATTAAAAGTTTAAAAGTTTTTTTAAAGATACCTTTAAAGTTTCATTTAATAATCATTGCTGCGTGATATCCGATTGTTAAGAGAAAAAGAAATCTTTTCAAATTTTCAATAGAAAAATAATCAATCAATAATTTTGAAGACGGAGGAAAAACTTTGTTTTACCCTTTCTTATCAATAATGACATGTTGTTGCTGTTTGAGTTGTGTTTCAGCGAAACAATGATGAATATGAAGTCCATACAAATCAAACGCTTCTGTAACATTTTATTTTTCAATGTTAACTAACATTTCTTCCAATTAATTCAAAAAATAAAAATAAAATTTAGATTTTATGAAAATTTTTTAATCAAAAAATTTTGGAGTTGTTAAGGCTATTGTGATTGTTTGGAAAAAAAAAAGTTGAACAGTAAAGCAAGCAGTAGGCAGAAATGACATCAGATGACCAATCATATACCTCATGTGATTTATTATGGTGTCACTGATATCAGTGATATCATGTTCATAGAGGAGGAAAAATACCAGATGACTTTTCATATCACTCATGTGATATTGCTATGGTATCACTGATATCATTGATATCATACCATTCATAGAGGAGAAAAAAACAAAACAAAATCATTTACACTATGTTACGTAATTAATGCTATGAAATTAAAGAAAAAAAAGACAAAAGGTTGAAATTAACAAAAAAGAACCATACGATGATTATCGTCACATTCCCATCTGTGATAAACAATATCACCAAAATTAGCCCACTCAGTTACCGGTCCATTTGGTGTTCCTGCTCGAATTGTATAATTACATTGTGGTGGTACCGAATACAATGGAAATATTTGCGTTGTTTTGTTATTACTAAAATTTATATGAAAACAAACAAAAAAAAATTAACGTAACAATTTTGAATTTTAAAATTTCAGAATTTTTCAAAGAATGAAGAAAAAGATAGGAAAGATAATTTGGGAACAATTTTATTTATATTCATGTTACTTAGTTAGCTATAATCTAGTAAGCTTAATTAAATTGTGAGCTTTTTTCTTTTTATATTTTTTTTAGCCATTTTTTCTCTGTCTCTCTTTCTCTCTCATTTGTTTCTCTTTCATTTGTTCACAGTACAAAAACTTTTGCGCAAATCGGATTTTTAAATCAATTAAAGAGTGAAAAAAATAACAATTTCAAAATTAAGATTGAAAATAATAATTGATCAAAAACTTTTTTCTTTTTGGCAAAATTTTAATTTTTTGAAATAAACAAACCTGTTTAAATTTTTAATCTGAAATTTTTCATCAAGATTTTTTTATTTACCAAATTATTGTCCTAACCTTTGTGAGCGCAAATTAGTGCGTAAATGTTGCGGCTGCTGTAATTGTTGTGGTTGATAGCAGTGCAGAACAAATCCCTCATCTGCACCAAATGCCAACCATTTATCGTATGTTATAGTGATCAGTGCTGAATAATTTCTTCCCGGTGGATTTAACTGTAGATTTAAATTAATTTCGTATCACAAGATGATAAATAATATTAATAGCAGAAAAAATGCAAGACATGAAGACAATTCAATCATCCACTCCGTTATCACTTATCATTTATTATCAATAATGATAATATTAGCAGTAAGTGAAACCAATTCTTGAGCCTTAATGATGCTCTTTTCTTCAAAATTGTTTCAAATAATTAGACGATCAGATTTCACCCTTCATGATTATGTTGATCTTACTCATATTTACTGATTTGATTCATATTTACCGTGACAGCATAAAACATGACTTGGGAAAGAACAAATTTAAATTTATATCATTCTCTAATCAATAATGGTACCTTACCGATATCGTTTCTTCGATACCACATTTCTTAAAATTGATAAAGAAATGAATTTCATAAGTTGGGACATGTTCACCGAATTGTTGAGCCTGAATAACTTTTGTGCAATTTTTCTTCATCATATTTCTACCTGAAATAGCTCGAATTACTTTTTTTTTCAAAAATATTAGTAGTAAAAAATAAGTGTAAAAGAATTAACTACTTAAGAAAGAAAAATTGTTGCAAATAATTAACAATTCAAAATCAAAAAAAACATTTAAACGAAAAATTTGGACTTTTTTCTTCTTCCATTAAGCAAATCGTTTAAATTGTTTAAAATAATAAATTAAAATCCAAAAAATTTTTTTTAGTTGAAAAAATTTGAGCAAATCTTAAATAACCTTTATTACCTTACCAATAGTTACCTTTCATTTATGATAATAAATTAAAACTTTTTACTTAATTAGAAAGAGATGTTCGTTTTTTTTCCCATTTAATAAACAATTAAAGTGAAGAAAAAAGGCAATACCCTGAACAATAATTGTTCCAGCAAATGATTTAAGAAATTGGAATGTTGTATTGAATCCATCATTCAAACAGTGAGCAGTGATTTCCTGAACTGCTGCAGATTCTATTTCCAGTATTACTGCTTCCTCCGTTGAAATAAATTTTTCTTAAAATTGAATGTGTGAATTTTTCTTAGAAGATATTTTCATAAGAACAAAGTTATTTTTTGATATCATAAAAAAAGTACCAATAATTACCTTTCATTTATGATAGTAATTTAAAACTCTTTACTTACTTACTTACTTGCTTAGTTACTTACTTACTTACTTCCTAAAACAATTTTGTTAAATTTGCAATTTTCAAATAATATTAAATTTATTACATTTTAGAAATTAGCAAAAAGCAAAATATCAAAAAATAAATTAGACAAACTTTTTGCAGCGCTTCGAATATGTTCTGCTAACTGACCAACTAATTGGTCACTGTCCACTGCAGTTACATTAAAGAAGAGATGGTGATTTTGTTCATCGTTGATAAGTTGTTTGATCAATAGTGGATTTGTATCGTTGATAGATACTATTATTACAGTTATCTTATATTGATCAAGTAACTGAAACTAACTACTGTAGCAATTTTGCAATTTATTTCTGATTTTGCATCAGATAAAACTGAACGATAAATAGAAAATAATATCGCTCATTTTCATTAATCACATTTTGAATTTATTTCAAAATAAGCATGCCTTTAAAGCTTCGTAAAACTGATCACCAGACATATCATTGCTGACCACTACAAGTACATTTGGCGCTGTATCTCTGTCGCCCTAAATGGCTGGTTGATATTGTTATAATATAAGAATTTTAATCTTTATTTTGGCAATTTTAGAATTATAAATTTGCAAAATTAGTTTCAATACTTAAAAAAGTTGAAAATTTTGATTAAAACTTACTCGTCGTTTGCTAAAGGCATTTTGTACAACCGTATGGATAGCATTATCAAACCTCTCCAAATCACTAATATGTTTAATGTCACCAATATCGGCAAAAAGACATGATTTACAGATATCACTAATATATTCAGTATCAGCAATATCAGCAAGAAGACATGTTTTACAGCTATGTTTACGGAATGAAAATTCCAATACAGCTTCTCGTGCGAATCGTATCAATGAAATCTGATTCAGCAAAAGATGAGAATTTAAATATTTGAAAATTAAAAACAAAAATTTGATCATTTCAACTATTCATGCTAATCAATACATTGGCTTCAATTAGATGAAATACATATCTGTGAAAATTAATTAGACGAATTAATTACATGGAATTTCAAAAATTTTCCGAATAAATCTTATTTTTAAACCTGTACACCATCAGGACCAATATTTTTAAATTGCTCCACAGTGGCCATGATAAATTTCAATGCTCGTTGGAAATTTATTTTAGTGTTCTTATTGGATGCATCAATCAGGAATAATATATCACATTGTGTTCCATCAGTTTTGTCATTTGCTATTGGACATTCATCTATAATAACAAACTATAAATATAAACCAATCATTGAAACAATTTTAATATTTTTATTTATAAATTTCTCTCCTTAATAACATTAAATTCCTATAATCAAATTTTAATCTTAATTTGCTTTTTTCTTTTTTAGATTGCAGGCAAATTTTCAAATTTATTTAAAATTTAAAATCAAAATTTATTACATGTTTGAGAAATAGCCGTAAAAATTTTATGTTTTTCCATTCAAACGCAAAATTAAAAAAAAAAATTTTCCACTACAAATAAATCACCTCCATTGATAGCAGCAAAGTCACTGCAGTAAATCGATTTATCATCATTGATCGTTAATTTATTTTGATCGCTCGTTGCTGATTGCTGCAAACTTTTCAATCATTGACCAATAAATATTTTTTGACCAAGTTCCAGTTAGCCATATTTACTTTTTTTTTTGGCCAAATTTCAGCTAATCATACTTTTTTTTTTGGCAAAATTTTTGCAGAGATTGCAGCGAAATTATTAGAAATGGAAGTGACAGACTTTTTTTTCTTTGACATTATTGTTTAACAATTGATGGTCAGTCTATACGAACTAAAATGTGGACCGCAGCAAAGCGGTGGCATTTTTTGGTAAAAAATAAGCAGTGACTGTTGAACATGCAATAAAGACATTAAGAATTTAATCAATGACTGAAATTTTGGTTGAAATTTATTTTGAGAGGAAAAGAATTCTTGATTTTTGAACTTTGGTGATTCTAGATATAAAGAAAACTATCAAAGTGATCGCTGGTTAAGAAAACACCAGGAATTAGATTGTTTTGGAACATCTTTATTTTCAGCGTGGACGGAAAACGGAAAATGTAAAACCATAAAACGAACCTACTGCTTGATTATTTTGATAATACAGAAATTATACATCAGTCTTACCGGTTCGAAGTGTTCTGAAATACTGAAATCAAATTTTGTCTTTTGTTTCTCATCGTTTGCTGAAGTGTTCATTTCATCGTTTATTGCTTGAAGTCCGGTTGCTTTTGACGGAAATCGTGGTTGAGCAAATTGAATATGCTCCGTTAGTTCTGAATATTGAGTGTTCGCCGTTTTCATGATTTCACTTTTATCTTGTTCTGCTCCAGATTCAGTAAACGATGCATCCATATTCAAAAATGAAATTTTTGCTGGACCAATCGATCCTGTGTGTTCTGATTTATCTGTTAAAACAATGTTTTTCGTTTGAGTGTCAAGATCCGGTGGGGGTATTTCATTTCTGGAATTAAATCCGAAATCAAAAGAATCTTTGAACCCCTTTGCTACTTGTGCTGATCGGATCTTAAATACTGGAGGAGACGAGATATTTTCTGTGAAGCTGGAATTATTTTGTTTTTGTAATGAATTAATCATTGCTTCTCTTTCGATAGTTTTAGCTTTATTCTCCACGGAATCTGAAAGATTGGTTTTTATAATTTCCTCATCGATCCGTTCTCCAATTACAATATGAGGCATTGAAAAAACTGATGAAGCTCTATTTTGCTCATCCAGAATCTCTCGATCACCTACCACAATAGGAGCTGGCCTAAATTGTAATGCTCGATTTTCAGAACTGATTTTTGATTTAGTAATATCTTCCTCAATCGATTTAGCAAAATTTTCAGTATTCGTAACAACAGTAGTAGTAGCAGATTCAGTGGGTGAAAAAATCATCGTTTTCCGAAAATCCATTTGATCCTCTGGAATATTCTCGGTTTGGGAAGATGAACAAGGCGTTTCGGGTAATTTTTCGTGATCAAAATTATTTGTTTCACTCAAACTTTGTTGTCTATTTGTTGTTATGATTGAAGTTTGCTCTGATAAAATTTCCTTATCAATTGTTTCGATTGGACGAGATTTCGTTAAGAGTGCGGTATAGTTCAAAATGTGACTTGATGCTAAATTTCCGAATCTGTAGGGAAATGGATTTGAATTCGGGTCAGAAATGTGACTTGATGTTGAAAATCCGTTTGCTCTTTCCGCAAACTTTCGTATAGCTTGACTCGCTCCACCAAAATTATTTACCAACCAGCCTTTACTTCCTGCCGCTGCTATATCATCATTCGATTTAAATTGCTCCGAAGTTGTTTCAATTTTATCAATTGATACTTTGGCAGATTTTTCATCTTTGCCGCTCATAATATTATCCTGAAAAATATTCAAATGTCAATAGGAAAAGTTTATTTCCAGTTAAAACAATAAAAAAAACTCTTCATTCGCATTTTTTTTAAATCGAAAAATTTACTTGAATTTTTTCAAAATTGCTAGAGCTTTGCTCTAACAATTTTTCCCCTATCCATTTCAATATAAAACTTACATTGGCGCCAGGTGTAACTGTAGTACGTTGTAAATTAGCAATGTAATTTGTTGAATTCATTTTGTTATCATATAACAATTGGTGAAATGTTTTCAATGGTTTCATTATTTGCGTCACTTGCGCTTCTTCTGTCTTCAACACATCATCATTTATAACTGCCATTTCCTGTAAAATAAAGCTTATTGGAATTTTGGAAATTTTTAAATTTTCAAAAAAAAGAAAACGAAAAACTCATTTGTTCTCACTTCATCATTGATCCCTGGTGCTAAATAATGAGTATAGGCTACTTCATCGACGACACCTTTTTTATGACCAACTTTAAGCATTGTTGGATAATGTTCAGTGCTTTGTGCTGGCATATTGTTGTTATTGTCTGCAATATATTACGAAGAAGTTAGCAACAATTTACACGTGAAAACAAGAGCGTAAAATATAGGTGATATAAGTGACATGAAATTAATATTTACCTGTTTTCTTATTACGAAAATTATTGTTGGTTTGTTTGTTTGAATTGATTGGTATTCTAGTTGGTGCAAAAAAAAATATTTGAACATTTGTATTATCAATTGGTTGGTCATTCAAAACACTAGCACTTTTTTCTTGACCATCGTCATTTTCATTTAATTTAGTTGTTTGTTCATTATTGATAAGATCATAATCAAATGATTGATCATAGGTGAATATTGTTACATCACCTTTATAAATCAATAGTATCACCTGAAAGTATTGTCTAAGAATGATAAAAATTTGATCATTAAATGAATCAACTTAATTAGGCTTTCTAGAATTAAAAAGAAAAAAAATTTTCATAAATAAAAACTCTTAATTATTGTGCTCATACAGTTATTCAAAATTTTATTTGCAAAAGTTCCGTTTTTTTTTTTTATTTATTATTAATTTGCATGCAATTAAAGTATTTGCAAAAATTGTTATTGTTTCAAGCATCAAATTTATAATAAATCAATTTTGCAAACTTTTTTGCATGAATAAAAGAATTTCAGGTGAGATTTGCATTATTATTAATTCAACAACTAAATGTAATAATGAATCAATGAAAATCCAGCTCAGTTTAATAATTAAAAATTCGTCAGTGTGTAATTTCAACAAATGACCATTGTAATCTCAACAATGACCACTTCTTCTTTTCCATCTTATCTTTACTGAACCCAATCTTTGGCAACGAAATACACTAACAATGGAATAAACAAAAGATGGAATTAATTCGCCAACACTTTGTACGATTTCGTAAACTGACCACACATTGCGTGATTTCATTCATTTCAGTTTCTCATTCATTAATTGCGCTTAATGGAAATTGAGAGATTTTGAACAAATTCATCAAATGGTGTCAGTTTAAAAATCATTTCAATACTATTGTCATTGTCATTTTTTGGACATCAGAAAGCTATTTGTTTAGCAAACATCTCATACATGTTGCATACGTCATTTCAATGCGACGTTTCATCAATCATATTTCATCGTACGTAATTTTCCGGACTTTCTTTCCTAATCCATATTTTTCAGTAAAATGTGATGATGGAGTTTGAGTGATAAAAAAATGTACACAGATTTTTGTTAAATAATTAACTAATTAAATTTTCATATTAATTAGGCAAGATTGAAATTTGGAAAGAACAAAAAAAAAAAAAAGAAAAAAAACGTCACATTCGAATTGATAAATTTAAATGAATAAATGAAAAAGACTTACAAAATGTATTGTTATTCTTTGTGTAATTTGCAACATTTTCAAAAATAATAATGCACCTTTGCAAACTGCAAAATTTTACGCACTTTTATCACAATTTGTGCATTTTTGCAACAAAAAAAGAAAAAAAAAAAAAAACACGTAAATCTGATCCTGCAAAAATGAACAATAAATTTAGCTTTAACAAATGACACACAAAAAAAAATGAATTGTTGCATAATGATTGCTAACTGTAAAATTTGAAATTGAAACTAAATTGCAAAAGGGAAAAAATTGGGGAGATAATTACGATTCTCATAAAATACAACTTATTCTTTTTCATTAAAAATGATAGATATTTCTGTTGCGGATTATCGAAGTAATTTATTGTTTGAAGCCTTGTTCGAAAAATGAGCTTTTGTGCGAATTTTTAATAATTACAAGTTGTTACAAAAAAAAATGAAAAGAAAAGAAATCGAATTTCAGTAAATTTATCCTTAAAAGTTATCATCATCATCATTAATACAAATCATACCTATATATATTAAATAATATGCTGCTAATATTTAAGTTAGCAAACTTCACTACAGTGGACAACAGATAATAATAACATCATGGTAATAATAATAATTTTGGGATAGAAATAATGATTTGGAATGAGAATAATAATGATTTTGAGATAATAACAATGATTTCAGGGTAACATTAATAATAACAGTTTATCATAGCAGAAAATTTTTCATGTGAATATGATTAAAAATTAAATGTTAATAGAAGAATATTCGTAGAGAGATGTAAAAAATATATTTTGATAAGTAATAAGTGATTCATATTAACTGTTATCGCAGTAATTAAAACATTAACGATCATTTTAATTCTATATTTTCATGTATGCTTTTCATGTCGATCTTCTTCCAATATTTTTTTAAAATTGAAAAATTAGAGTGTCAAGTAAGTCATTCATAGGAATATGATTGATTGTAATTGTTGTTTCATTAGTAAAGGAGGTGACTTATTTCACATAAATCATCTTATGTTATAAATAAATCAGCTGTGAAATATTGCTATTTCACCAATTAATTAAATAATTGAAATATCCATAAAGTGTAAAATTAGCAATATTTGCTAGTAAATATAAGAGCGTAGCTAGATAGCTAGTTAACAAGTGGATAATAACACTTTTTTGCTGAAAATAATAGAAATGAAAGGAAAATTAGTAATATTAATTGCAAAGATGACAAAATCATCTTAAGAAATTTCCAATCTCGATGCAAATTGAAGTACTAAATAAATAAATGAATGCATTTATAAACAAATCTTGTCTAAAAAGATTAAGGGTGTCAACAATCAAAATTTGCTTCCAAATGACTCGCTTAATAGAATGGGGCAATTTTGTTTTTTTTGTTGACCAAAATGTCACCTGGAGAAAATTCCAGACCAAGTGCATCTCTTTGATAAAATTGGTTTCGTTAAAATTCAGAAAATTCCAGTGGCAAAAAATCACCAAACAGCATTTGCGGCGTTTTTTTACCGTGAGATTCCCCTCACCTGAACACCAAGAGATGCCTAAGGTACAGTGCATAATTCAATCAAGAAGTTATATGTGTTTTACAGAGGTTAGTCACACTTATTTTCTTTATCTGTCCCATATATTTCAAATGCTAAATAATTGCAAACTCCACTGACCAGAGTCCACTTTTCTTCGCTGTTAATGTGCATTTTAATTTCATTTTTAAAACTTTTGTCCTATTATCAAAAAATTTCAACTAAACTTGTACTAAAATTTCCAGCCAAATATTTTTTTCATTCGTTACCAAAGTTATTTGTAAGTAAACTCTTAAAAATCCATTAAAAGAAAAATTTAATAAAACATAGGCAAAAATATTATTTCACTTCATGATCAAATTTTTTAAAAAACTTTCAAATATTCAGTTTATAAGACAAAAATCTTGAAATGCGAAAAGTTGATTATACATACATTTTTTTCCTATAACTTCACAAAATATATTTGAAAAAATTTATTCAAAGATGCCAGCCAAGGTATAATTTTTAATTCTCCTATTTCGGCATATCCATTTAAATCAAGTTATAAACAAGAAACAATCTGGAGACATTTTCAAATTCATAGCTGATAATTGTGCGATTAATTAATTAATCCTTTTCCTATATCGCACAATTCATTCAGCAGCTTCCTACAATTCATCAATAAAAAAATTATTGCAACAAAAAAAAAGAATTTTTTTTCCAAAAATCAAACAAACAATAAACTTTATTAAAGTTTGAATTCTCGAGAAAATGATTGAATGTGATTCGTAATTGTGGCAATAATTTCTCATTGACCTTTTATTTCTTTTTAAATTAAATTTTGCAAATTCTCCTCTTTCCACCTTTCCTTTCCAACGTCCTCTATATTTCATTTAATTATTTCCATTGTTGTTTCCTTTCCAGTTTCTCGTCATCCCGTGTCGTAATGAACATATTTCTATTTTATCTAGCGGAAAAGAACCCGGTTATTTCAAATCTCCTTTGTGAAAAAGGGGTCCGTTATATTTTTGCACAATTTGAACCAAAACATTTTTTATAAACTGTTGCTAATGAAGAAAATTGTTTCAAATAAATCAGCTAATTGCGTCGTTTAATAATTATTAAAATGAGTAAATCAACAGTTAATAAATTGATCTGAAATTTCACATCAAGAAATATTTTCTTTAGAAAAACCTGAATAACATTTACACATCATCCACACATCAAAACTTTAATTAATTGTTCCATTTCCAATTCATTTTCAATACTTATATGTTTACATGTTTAGCCAAAAATAAATTGTTCTGAACAAAAAAAAAGCAGCAAAAATTTTCGACTCACAAAGAAATTGCTCAAAGTTTAATAGTTTCTGGCATGTTCCTTCATTCTTGCAGTATTTCAGGAACTATGAAGTGTAACACTATTAGAATTCAAAAGATCGTTTGGTACTAGAATACTAGAATTCAAAAAAATAATGGAATTCAAAAGATTAGAATTTATTAAGTTAAAACGAATAAAGATTTAAATCTGGCTCTATATCAACTAGTTAATATTAAATTATCGCTAAAAAACTCTGCTTAATCGATTACAAGATATATTATCATTATGCAAATCATTATCACTATCCAAATCATGATCACTAAAACTCTATCAACCTATATATGGTTGGCTCATTACTATAGCAATATATTTAATCCGATTTTTCAATTTGATAAGAACTGAACTATGCCTTTTATCATATTTAAATAATAATTCATATATAAATTCCTCATCAATATACTTCCTATTGATGTACATATATGTACATAAATAGCGTAAAAATGGAGCATTGTTTAGTTAAAGAAGAAATTCGTGGTGAAACCGGCTGCTCATAACCAGAAAATGGTATGATTGATCATTTATCTGCTCTGGAAGAATTCTTTCACCGAAGCCGCAGTTTTAGTCACTAAACAGCAATAGTACCAATTATCTCTCTTATATGATATGTTCTTTAATAAATTTATTTACATTAATTAAATTCGATTTCTCACTACACTGCATACATGATACATTTAGTTTAGATTTATTAAAATTTATTTCCAATTTCATTCCAGAGAATCAAAAAGTTGTTTCGAAAAGACTCTTGAATTTTATGTTTTTTTTCTTCGCTAAACTAACAGTGATTCCTTCTTTAAATAGAACTGATCAAAAGAAATACAATTATACACTATTAATTAGCTAATTATTTTGCTAGCGTAAGAATAATACGTTTCTTGTTAGTCCAATCACATAAGGACAAAATGACTTTACCAAATCATCCTTGAAATAATTCAACTTTTGCTTCAAGGCATCAAGAAGAATTATTAATACTAATTATTCCGACAACTTTTTTTTGCAAAAAATCAAAATGAAATTTTAAAAACTAATTTCCAAATTTATATGCCTTCAAATGATTTGTACTTCCAAATGTTCAATTAATTAATAAAAATTGTCTGTTTTCAATATGATGTAGTTAATTGTTGCATAATTTAATGAAAAAGTAAAAAGATACATTATTGATCTTTCAGTGAATCATTACAACATTTCCAATACTTTTTCAATTATTTTTAATTTCAGTCAATTTCTTCCTTTTTTGAAAGTATCTTATTTGACCTTTACTTTACTTGTCTATGATAATGAAAAGCAAGTAATTTTGACAGTTTGGAAAGTTGGAATTACATGAAGCGATAATGCTGACTATCATAATGATTTTGCTTCCACTAATCTGCCGTTTACCAATGATTATCCTTGAATTGCGGGAACAAAGGCAACAAAAGATGTTTAAATTTTTGCTTGAATTAAAGCCAGAAAGCACTGCCTCCCCGGAGGTTAGCTGAATTTACAAATTTTTTTTTTTACATCTTTATCACTTTTAGTTCATATTTGTAAGGACAACTGCAGTAGTAAAATTATTTGGGAAATTCTAGGAATTCAGGAACAACATTCAAATTAAGCATCATAATCTAGGTAGGGCTACCTCTCGATAATTACTACCACAATGCAGTAATTTTCCTCTTCCTTAACTTCGAGAAAAAAAACGAAATCAATATGGCTATTACCATATTGCCTAATTGTTGATCTTATATATACGAATAGTTTGAATTAAAATTAATTCCTTTTACTATTGGTCTAACTTAATGAGATTTAGACCTAGGTGTGAATTAATACGAATTTATATCATTTCACTAATTCAATTTGAAAAATAATAGTACGTGTACGATAAAAAATTTCAGCAGAGCAAGTCGGGTGAACAATCAGAAAGGGAAAAGCAGTTTAGTGAAACTATTAATCGTAGTAAAAAAGAAATTCAAGCTATTTTCTCGGCCCGAAATCATCCATCATCCAGAGAACTACGTAAGTGCACCACGTGCGTTCACATGAATTCTAATGAACAATGATAATCTTGCTATCATGTGACATACTGTTAGCAGTTTTACTTACATTTTCAAGTGGCCAGATTGGAGTTAGGAATGAATTTTAATGGGAAGCAAAAATTTTTAGTGTCAATGTTGTGTACATCTCCAACACAGCAATCAAGTCTATCACGCAGTGAGAAAAGTGGTGCAAAAAAGAAAAGATATCAGAAGAGTGATGAAACTGATGAAGATCAAAAAAGTGATAAGATCGATGAGGAACGCTCGTCAACAATGTCTTCAAGTAGTAGCAGTTCAAGTGAATCCACTGATACCACGAAAGGACCAAACGGCAAATTTGAAATGAGAAAAATTTGAATTTGGTAAATATACAATTGAAAGATCCTATGAGCCTGTCACCATATCCATGAATAGCGGAAACAGAATTAAAAAATCTTCTCAAACCAAAAAATTAATTTATTTTAATAAGGAATTTCAAATTTAAAATTAGTCAGCCACCATATCCATCAATGGCAGGAAAGAATTAGAAAATCTTCTTAAATCAAAAAATTAATTTATTTTAATATTTAAAGAATTTCAATTTTAAAATTAGTCAGACACCATACGCATCAATGGAAAGAAAGAATTAGAAAATTTTCATAAATCAAAAAATTAATCCATTTTAATATTTAAGGAATTCAGTTTTAAAATTATCAGCACAGATTAGTCTCTCCTTTTTTCTTTTTAAAGACATATTTCCCCGCTATATTTATCAGAGCAGATTCTTGCAAGTAATTCTACTCACTGTAATTGCTTCTAATTGAATGGCAAATTTAACAAGTTTTGTTTTTTTTTTTTTTTTTTTTTTTTTTTTTTTGTATAAATTTAGAATTCCATGCTAGAATAAACAGCAAATGCCCTAGTTGAGTATTTCTACAGGTTTTGAATTTTTCAGGCTAATCTTTAGCACCATAAGTAAATATCATCAACTTGGATATTTTAGAACTCTCTTTTTAAACTTTGAAATAATTTTTAAACTTTTTTGTACCTTGCTTTTTTGGTGTCTTGGATTAGAGATGAATATAAGAATTTGGTATGCTTCCAAAATTTATAGCTTGTGCGAACAATTGACTTAATTAACTGAAATTGGCCCAGAACTACACTAAGACCAACTGTTATTGAGGAAAAGAAAAAGAGGGACGAACAATTAGAAGGCGGAAATTTGCTTTCCATTCAATAAATAATATTGTCATTCTACGGAAATATTATCACAAACAACATAATGATAAAAATATTGTTATCAGTAAGTTGGACCATTTATCAGTGAGCATAAAAGAAAAACTTTCGTTACTTAAAAAAAGCTTGTCAAAGCTAGCAAGACGACAATTGAACATTTCGATGGAATATTTCAGTCCCACTTCCATACTTCATGGTTCAGTAAGCTGTCGTGATTCGAAAATGATGATGGAAATATTGATGTTACCATAGAAGTGTTGATGATGATAATAATGAAACCAAGAAGCCAAAAATCATTTAGCCATGGATCAATATTTATCGAAAAAAAAAATTGAATTTTTTCTATTGAAAATTTGAAAAGATTTCTTTTTCTCTTAACAATCGGATATCACGCAGCAATGATTATTAAATGAAACTTTAAAGGTATCTTTAAAAAAACTTTTAAACTTTTAATTTGAACTTTCATCCAGCTTATTAGTGAATATTTATTGTTATCAGTGAAGAAATCTTTTTCATTTAAATATTTCCAAACTGACAGTATGAACAAAAGAATATTTTCAGCTGTAGTGCTGATAGAAATATTGCCAACGATGTAATTTATTCTGATAATAAACTTATGGCATATGCGCGTGTCAAAGTTTTTCAACTTTTCAACTCGGAACATTTGTCATTTCACTGCCAGCTCACTCTATGCATCAGAAAAGCAGATGGCTGTGAAGGAATTACAGTAATTAATTTTTCATTTTTTTCAAAATTATTTATCATTGTAGTGGACGACTTGGTTAAGTCTAATATATTATATTGTTTAGCGGTATCATTGTAGCACCAGCAAAGTTGTGATGTAATTGTAAATTTATGACTCAGATATAAATACTGTTAACGATATAACTTACTCTAACAATAAGTTATGGCATTTGCACCATAAACTTAAGGAGAAAATATTTTTTGCATTTGTAAGTTTGATACTCGATTTATAGAAGGAATTTTTGGTTTAAACATTAAACTCCTTTTTCAAGAATATTGTAAAATAGAGGCCATGCTGAAAGAATGGTTAAAGGTTAACGAAATTGCGGAACAAACTACGAAAAATATTTTCTAGTTTACTTTTAGCGTGCTGAACAATTGTCACACCTACGGTAGAAACTGCCTGAAAAATATGACAGGGAAAGATTACAGAAAAAAAGAAATTTGAATATGAAAGGAAAAACTTTTGAAATTCTGTTTCTCTAATTTTAATTTTCTCCTCACAGAAAGATTTTCATAACAAGCATATTTTTATAGCCACCGCGATGTCCAGACACCAGTCATAAAGATTTACTAATTTATCACCGCACTCGTCACAACATGGAGCCTTTTTTGACCACACTAACAACTGAGGGAGAAGTTACACTTACCGTTGTCCAATCCGTAAATGTCACCACCGATGTAGCCCTTCCGCTTCAAATCGTTAATGAACTCTCAAATATAAATTTCTTTTGGTTATTGATTATGCTGATTGTCTTCTCAGCTGTTGTGCTTTTAATACTTGGCAGGTTCAAATTTTAATTTTTGAATTCTCAATTTACTATCATAACACTGTTTTGTCAAGCATTAGCATTATTGCTGTAGAATTTAGCTAAGATTATTACTACATATAAATTATTTTGATATATAATTGTTAACCCCTCAAAACTTCAGTTTCTATTCAATTTAAATCAAATCTATCCGTTTTCAGATACATTACAAAAATGAATGGTGAAGATGAATTTGTAGCTTCAGAAAGTTTAAAGAAGCATGGAAACATGGATAACACCAATTATATTGGATCAGTGACATCCGAATTGAAGAAAAGTAATTATCACACGAATAATTACTTCTCTTCAACCGAAAAGCGACCGCGGGATGAATATTCCTGTGATATATCTCGGCAAGATATGCAAAAAATACAATCAGTAAAAGATACAGACAGAAATGTGAAAACTGAAATCGTTTCTGTCAGTTTGAATTCCAATAAAACTAAACCGACAGGTAAGCACGACAAATTGTACCGTGCTGTGTTAGCAATGGGATCTCATAATGTCCAGTTTAACCAACGTGATGGATCCTCCTGGTCATTTTGACGTGACGTGATCAGTCGTAATGGTTTATTTTTTTTGTTGAAATGTCCAGCAATCAATGCAATATGCTGTATCATTAAATTATTTTCTTATGTGTTACTATATTACTTTTCGTCTACTTTTTGTATATTCATTTTTCACTATAAAGAAATGCGATCAAAATAAAGAAGGAATGAGTGAAATTAATTAAATGTCATTGTCAAACTGTATTCCTCTTTCAGGAAGCGATAATTATACTTCTACTGCAAAAGCTCCCAGAGACCTCCCAGAAACATTTGTCGAAGAGCTTCCTGTTTTTCCGGAAATTTCAGAACTATTCCATAATTTTGGAACTGTTTCGCACAATTAATTTCATTATAGGAATGAAATAAAAATCTTTTTTATTCACAAATAATCCTGTAAATATTCATAAATCATACAAGAAGATTTTTCGCTTTCAAAATCTAAAAAAAGTTTTTTATCGCATCAATCCAATAAATGATGACCGCCGTGATGTAAGTGATGGTGGAAATGGTGATGATGGTCATCGTGATATGGATGGTGGTGGAATCCATGATGTTCACCGTGATGCCATGGGAAATGTCCATGATGATGGAATGGGTGATGCCAGTCATCGTCCCACCAGTCAGACGCTGTCACCGATACTGCACACAGAGATAATAGTAACAACAATGTCGTGGCAAATTGCAACGATGCCATCGCTACAATATAGATAATTAAGTTTCAGTTATCGAGTTATGTTGAACAAATGATCAAAAAGATCGATTGGGGTCATTTAAGTTAATTAAATTATTAACAAGAAGGTAAAGAGTAATGAAGAAACTAACTGAGTACTTGTAGAAGTCTTCTATTCAGGTATCCATGACGAAATTCACGGAAGAGATGCTTTTATAACAAACATTGAAACAAGCTTGAAATTAGGTTAATGGGAAGAAAATTTTTTATGCTTTCATGCTTAGATCATAATTCTCTCATTTCCCGTTTTATGGTATCATTAGCTTGTGGCCTTATTCCGGAATATCTCTCAGTTTATCCATTATATCAACATCATTGATTATTTTCTTTCTCATTAAGCATAGAATGATGTTTCTTAATATTCTTTTAATTTCATTTATGCTTGTAACATTTTTGTTCGTTAAAGTTTTAAACCAGTAATTTTGAAAACTATTAAATTTTTGAAATTTTTTAAGAATAAATGATATCATTGCCATTTGTCAGATTATTATTGTTAGCTCTATATTGGCAGTATCGGTTATAATGTCTGATTGATGGGACGATGACTGCGTTGACCTATGACATCAGTATCATTATATTATGGATATTTTTTTGTGCATCAACAACATTTCCATCACAGCGGTCATCACACAATAGGATACTGCTCTATTTCTTGTATTTATCAATTAATGCTAGGAATGATAAATGATAAGGTTGTCCTTCATCACCGTATCAATCTTGTATATGCCACGAATATTATGCTGCTCTATTACATATCTAAAATTTTACTGAGAATTCAAGTCAGTAATTTACAATAAAGTCTGAACTCGTTCCTTTCCAATCCTCAAACTCTAAAATGAGAACAGTTACTGGCAAGACTGAGGCGTAGTTATTTAGCAAGACTGAAGCATAGTTATCTAGCAAGACTGAGCCATAGTTATCTAGCAAGACTGAGGCATAGTTATCTAGCAAGACTGAGGCATAGTTATCTAGCAAGACTGAGGCATAGTTATCTAGTAAGACTGAGGCATAGTTATCTAGTAAGACTGAGGCATAGTTATCTAGCAAGACTGAGGCACAGTTATCTTGCAAGATTGGAGCAGGAAATCTTGAATCCAAGTTACAGGCACGAAAAGAATGTTGTTAGATGGAGGATGATAGAGATGAGAGAGATGAGTGAAAATAGTGTTGTCGATAATTTGGACAAAGAGTACGTTACAATCTATGTGTGAATTTTGTTTCGGTAATTTCTTTGGGAATTATGAAGTGCGGTAATGGTCATTGAAGGGTGGTAGTTATCTTGTATGATATTGAACTTAAACGCATTTCCCTTCCACTATATCAAGTCCTAATAATCTCTTATCTTCTCTTTCTCTGTGATTTATGAATTGTCCACTTTCATACAGTCATGGTCACTCGTGGTCATTCCAACAATCTCTTATCTTCTCTTTTTCTGTGATTTATGAATTATCCACTTTCATACAGTCATGGTCACTCGTGGTCATTCCAATAATCTCTTATCTTCTCCAATAATCTCTTATCTATGAATTGTCCGGTTTCATGTAATCACAATCGTTGAGACGTTTTATTATCCTGAAATTTCATTGCACGTTTGATAAGTTTCAATTCAATATTTCATGCGTGAATGACATAATAAAACGGATGATGTCAAAAACTATTTGTTATTTACTTCATATTTAAATATTATTATGCAAATTCCTGTCAAATTTCATTTTTCAATAAAACTGATAAAATTAATTCTGTGCAATATAATAGTTCGTTTGAGATAACTCAACATACTCTTCATGTACCTAAATCATTTCTCATATTTATCTTTGAAGGTGATTGTTACACTGGTAAAAAAATTTCGATTTTTGTATGTTTTTGGAAAATAGAATTAAAATTTTTAAACTATAGATTTTTTTGATTTATATTTATGGATGTTTTACGTGCATTCCATTTATGTCGAATTGAACTTTATCGTTAATACAAGTCTTTTTAAATTAAATTTTCAGGAAAGATGAATCTACAAATCACTCATATAATATTTGATTTAGATGGACTGCTTCTTGATTCAGAGACAATTTATACTGAAGTTAATGTAGAATTAATGAAAAGCTATGGCAGAGAGTACACGATGGATTTAAAGATGAAAACAACTGGTATGAAAATGGATGATTCAATTCAAACGATGCTTGAACATGTATGTTTTTAATTTCTGTTGTTTTAAATAGTGGTAATTCGGAATCTGATCTAGGCAATTGACATCTTCGCTCAAAAATTTCCTTATATTCCTGTTATTAGTATACAGTGTAAAGATGATAATGACAAAAAAAAGAAATTCAATTTGATGTCTGATTTTCAGATTGTAGCTTTCAGGTTCAATTAATTGATACAGTGGATGTGGAGGAGTATAAAGCGAAATATTTAGATTTACTAAGTAGACGTCTTCCTGACAGTCAGTTATTGCCTGGCGCAATGCAACTGGTGAAACATTTCGCTAGACATAAAATTCCAACAGCAATATGCAGTGGATCTAATGCTGTTGAATTCAATGCGAAAATGAAAAATCATAAAGAATTATATGATCTCATCCCACTTCGTGTAATTTTTTTATGAATTTTTTCCATCTCAAAATTAATTTCATAATAACTTTTACTGTAAATTTTTGTTAATTTATATTACCCAAGAGATATTTCATGCATTTTATAGCTAATGTTATATGCTTGTACAGGTTTTAAGTGGCGATGATCCGCATGTTAAAAAAGGAAAACCGGAACCAGATGGGTTTTTAGAGACAATGAGACGATTTTCGATAAAGCCAAAAAGTGCCGCACATGTTTTGGTGTTCGAAGATTCAATAAATGGTGTTTATGCTGCTTTAGCAGCTGGTATGCATGTTGTAATGGTGCCAGATTTGCGTTATTCAAATCCTTCTGAAAAATGTAGAGATAAAATAACACTGGTATTGAATAGTTTGGAAGAATTTAAACCAGAAATGTTTGGCTTACCATCCTATGATTGAATTTAACCATTTGTGCATAATTTTTATGATGCGTTGATAAAGGATATTGTAAGTCGAAATGTTGTTATCCATATATGGCGTAAACTATAAGAAAATCTTTTTCTTGTTGGTAACAACGGATGCGAAACATCGTTAAAGAACTTAATTCATGTGAGTTATGCTGTTTTATCATTTTTTGTTTACTTTAAAATCTGAAAATTTGCTATAATTCACTTGCATATATTCGTTCAATATTAAATTACGGAAACTATAATATTAAATTACAAATTATAAAAAATTTAGAAATGAAATTTTTTTGAATTCTCAATAGCTCAAGTATAATACTTTCTGTATTTAATCTTATCAATTTCATAGATAAATATATGAAATCTGTAATCCTATGGATATAGCCATAGAGTTGAATGTCGTGTTTCTTGTGACAATACCATTATAGAAATAATCAGTACCACTATAGAAATACCATTATACAATACCATTATAGAAATAATTCATTCATTCATTCATTCGGATGTGTATTGTAATTGCGGAAACTTATGGAACACCATTCAAGATTTCTGCGACTTTTTTGCAAAAAATTCATTTGCGTCAAGAATTTGGTTTGGATAGAAATATTCGTCGGTATTCATTCATTTCAGAATTCAAATCAGACGAAAAGCAAAAAGGTGACATTTTTAATTAAAAAAAGAAAAAAAAAAACTAATTTCAAAATGTAAGAACTCCATTCTGAAATGTGGGTGTGTCAGAAACACTGCATCTGTTGAAGCAGCGAAAGCTGAGAATAAGAGTAAATTGAGGATGTTTAGCCTGCTAGTATATCTCTCTCACTATGTTTATTTTGAATCTAGCATATAAGTGCAAATCACTAGTATCTGAGAAGACTGCTAAATCATTTTATAGTGTTAATATTTTTGGGTGCAGCCATAGTTTTATAGCTAGCCATAGCAACAAGCATAGCCTATAGGCATAGCCAATAGCTATCATGCATTCCTGATGAAATTTATCTAAATTTTATGTTAACAATAATGCAAATTATTGGTCTTTATTTTTCGATTTCTCATAGAAATGAATAGCAAATTATGTGCCCCAGGCTTATTAGCTTTTACATTACAGGATGTTTTTAGGTCTCACTGAAAATAGATTTTGAGAAATGAATTATTTAATAATTGAAGTGGAAAAAAATAACAATTGCGAATCAATCCATGATATAATCTCGATATAATGTTATTGATCTGTGTATTTTTTAGAATATTATGCTTATTATGAGCTCTTCTATTATTTTTTAGACTATTATGCCAATCTCTTTCTATGACGACAAATTATAATACTGTTTTATGGCATTTTTTCTTCTGACATAATATTTTTGAAGATAAATTTTTTTTTCCTGGATATATAAAAGGAAAAAATTTTGCATTTTATTCATTCTTTCAAAATAGAGATTGGTTGATTGCTGGTGATGTATAACATGTAAAATATTTCGCAAAATTTTTTCCTTTTTTAATTTTGGTAGAAGTTGAAAAATCTAATAAATATTGAGCAAAGCTACCAATTCGGCAAATGCAAATGTTTGTTGCTAAACAATTTCGAATATAAAGAAAGTTTCATTTTTGATTTCATTTTTATCATTTTCTGTTTCAGTTTCATGAAATCAGCGCCAAAGATAACACACGTTATTTTCGATTTCGATGGCTTATTGGTTGATACTGAAATAGTATTCTCGAAAGTAAATCAGTGTTTATTGTCGAAGTATGATAAGGAATTCACTTCGGATTTGAGACGTTTGGTGACGGGAATGCCAAAAAAAGCCGCTGTGACACGCATACTTGAACATGTTTGTTTATTTTTTTTATTCTTTAGTTATTGCAGTGCAATATCCTCAAGAATTCGAGCATATCAGAGGTCAGATCTTTAGATAATTCTCTTGGCTGATTGTTACGAAGTAATTTTATAAGAATTATCGGTTTAAAAGTTTGTTCATATGTCTCATAATTAAGTTTCCAGGAAAAATTGTCTGAAGAAGTTGACGTGGATGAATACTGTGAAAGATATGACGAAATGGCCGAGGAATTGTTACCAAAATGTTCAATAATGCCTGGTGTGTTGAAGCTTTTACGGCATTTAAAAGCTCATGATATACCTATGGCTATATGTACTGGTTCGACTAGAAAGGAATTTGAGCTGAAAACCAAGCATCATAAGGAACTACTTGATTTGATATCTTTGAGAGTAAGTTTTTTCGTCAATAATTCCATTTACCGCTTTATGCCAGATGGTAAGAAATAGTGTATTTTTTCGTACAGTACATTATGATATACTTGGATGGGAATAGGAAAGTTTTCTTTCTGTATCCTGGACGACAACAAAAAGAGCAGTGCTAAAAAGTGAGAACCAATTGAACTGGGAACTCATTATATGCATACTTACAATTTGAACTCGGTCTAATTTTTTTACTAATTTTTTGACAATTCATGCAAAGAATAAAAGGTAGCCCTAAATTTATTTTCATTTCAAAGGACAGTTACTTTTAAAATAAGTATTTTCAGACCAAAGAAAATAAGATATCGAAATTTCATTGCTAAAACAATCAAATTCAAAGGGAAGAAATGATCAATTTCTTTTCAGGTTTTATCGGGTGATGATCCTGCTGTGAAACGAGGGAAGCCAGCTCCAGATCCCTTTTTGGTAACAATGGATAGATTCAAAGAGAAACCTGAGAAAGCTGAAAATGTCCTCGTTTTTGAAGATGCAACTAATGGAGTATATGCAGCAGTAGCAGCTGGTATGCATGTTGTTATGGTACCAGATTTAACTTACATGAACGTTCCAGATGAGCTGCAAAGCAAAATAAGTCTAATGCTTGGAAGTTTAAATGATTTCAAACCAGAAAGCTTTGGATTGCCTGCATACGACAAAGATAATAATTAATAAATAAATTATTTGCTTTTTTCATCAATTTTTTTTCGAATTTCATAAAATGCTTGTATTTTAACTGTGCTTATTATGTCGCACTTTTCTAGAATTTTGTGAGAAGATAAAAATTTTTCAAAAGATATAAATTTTTCACGCACAGTAAAAGCGCAAAACTGTCAAAACTGTTTTCATTTATTTGTACCATTTATATAGATTTTTGGAATTGCTAAATTTTCATTTAGCTTACCAAACAAGTCTTTCGGGAAATAACAAATAAATTGATTTCTTATTTATTGTATTAATAGCTGTGTATCTACGATAGTAATTTTATGTTAACTGTTCAGTCATTGATAAAGCTGATATTCCCGTTTCTTTTTCATTAATTTAATATCGTTAACACGATCACTCATACTGATCACTCATTTAAAGCATGTTTTATTAATATAAGTGTTTTCCATGATACTTTTAAATTAACATTGCCTTTTTAATTAATAGTTTTTCATTTTAATTAACATAGCCTACATTTTTCTATTTTCTAGTAGTTAGTTTTTGATGATTAACAGTGCAGGAGTAATTGTAGTGAAAAGAGAAGATCTAACTTTATTTTAGAAGTTTAGGATCTAATTGAAGTGCTGCTAGTGCTAAGTGCTAAGTTCACATTATGTTCAATTTTGCGGTGGTAAATATTCACCGATGTTATATCCTAGGAATTTTTTCACATATTTCTCTTACCTAGCAATTGTAGTTGTAATTTAAATTTTTTAAAATGTAATTTGTGATGGAATTGAACAATTAGTTTATATGTTAAAAAGAAATATATTTGATTAAAATTAATTTCATTTAAAATTTTGTCCTTTTTCAGCTTGAAATGTTTAGTAAGTGTCTACTTATGCCTTCCAGCGATAGTTAAAAGCGGTGAAATAATTGCAATCAGGTTAATGTTTGGCAAAAGTCAATCAGCAATCATCAAATCAAAATTCTTCGTATAACTTTATGAGAACGCTATGGATATTGCAGTGATGACATTGAATGAGGAATTAAACGAGGAAGAAATTCATTTCCTAAATCGAGCTTTTGAAATAGCAATAGATGCGGTCAATCATAATGAAGTTCCAGTGGGTTGTGTTTTTGTTTATCAAGGTCAAGAAGTGGGTTTTGGGCGAAATGATGTGAATCGTACAAAGAATCCAATTTGTCATGCTGAAATGGTTGCGCTTGAAATGATGAAACAATGGTGCATGAATAATAAACGTAAATTAGAGGATGTAATACGTTATACAACTTTATACGTAACACTTGAACCATGTATTATGTGTGCATCTGCTTTGTATCATTTACGCTTAAAAAGGATCTTGTATGGTGCAGCAAATGAACGTTTTGGTGGTTTACTTAGTGTTGGAACAAAAGAAAAGTATGGAGCTGAACATTTCATTGAAATTAAGCCAAATCTTTGTGTTGATCGAGCTGTTAAATTGTTGAAGGAATTTTATGAAAAGCAGAATCCATTTTGTCCAGAAGAAAAACGAAAAATAAAGAAATCAAAAAAATCAGAAATTAATAATGATAATTCTAATGATACTTGATATTTGCTAAATGTTTGATTTTTTTCTTTTTTTCACATTATTTCATTCTTTAAGTTAGTGTATAATAGAGATCTAATTGAATCAGACTTCTCTTCATTTCAAAAATTTTAAAATATTCATTGTCACATTGTTCAAAGTTTCAAAATATTCACTTATTTTTCCATGTTAGCATTACTTTGTAATTTCTAGTCTTATTTTGATAACATTTATAGTTATCAAGATGATTCTATTTCGATTTTGATAGCATTTCAACTGATCTAATCGATATTTCAATCATTTCAATCGATCATGTTGATCTGCATTGCTTTCCATTTAGGTTTTTCCAAGTTCTCCGATTTTAAAATTAGCAAATTTTTTATAATGCTTAACTTCTATTATTACTACTTATATTTGCTATTGATTAGCTAAATGATAAGATCTGTAAATATAGTAATTATAGTTGATTGATTAGTCAATATTATTTTTATTGTGAATGCAACTTGTACTACTTATTTGTTAATTTGTTTCTGTGAAATTGATTTTTTATCATTACAATTGTTATGTTTTGTTATCACTTCATGTATTACAATTTTTGAAACTGTCCATAAATACTGATTAGTCTTTTATTGATAAAAATTAAAAAAAGTGAAATTATCATTTTAAAAAAACATACTGATAAAGTAAGATGAAGAAATGTTTCGAAAAATTTATTGAAATTGGTGGTTGAACCACAGTATTATTATTCATCATAACACCGTCATTATGATGCATTTTTCCATTTTGTTCAACTTTAATCAAAAAGTAACATTTGACTGTGTGTTATCGATTTTGTTATCAGTACGTACGTCATTTTAGAAAACATTGTAACGTTGTGCATAATTAGTTAGAACATTATCATTTTGAAAATTTGAAAATCTTATCAAAATTGATCTTTAAAATACTCTGTTGCTCTTAAGAATATAATTTTTGTTTCAATCGATTTTCAAGTAATCATTATTGATAATTACAATAATTTCACAAACGACATATCTAATCGATATATAAGTTAATAGCTTCTTATTCGTAATTAATTTTTTGCTAGTACAGATAAGGAATTGAAACTATCTTACTTAGCTTCTTATTCTGTTGTATGAACACTAATTTCTAATTGATATCAGTTAATTATTGATAGTTTTTTAATATCTGTTCATACAAACTGATATTATTATTTATAATTTGGAGTTTTTCCATTATTGATTTTGTTCAATTTATTGATTTATTCAAATTTCATTTCAATCATGAATTCAAGCATTCTGCGTTTTATTATATCAATAGATTTTTTTTTCTACTCTTAAATGAAAAATTTATTAATTAAGTTTCGTCGTAATGACATTTCTTCGATAATTTTCTCAAAAGAATTGTTTCCTATTGTTAATATCAACATTATTTTTTAGATTTTGATAATAATCAAATATCAAGATGGAGAGTACCGAAACAGGAAATGGAACTCAAAAACTGCAGGATTCTTCGTCATCCGATAAACGATTCAGAGTACAAATCACGGAAGGAGATCTGGTATGCTTTTATAGTTTTTAATTTTAAATTACTTTTTTTTTTTAATTTCTTGATCTTTATAAAAGTGAAATTTAATCTTTAGAAATAATTCGAACTAGATAGCTCAATGTTATAGTAGAATTATTAATGGGAATCATCTATAAATGTAAATTTCCAATAAAGCAGATTGATCAAATTTTTTTTTGCGGCTAAAAAGTTAAAAAGTTATTGGGATGAAAGCAGAGTGTTTATTTACATAAAATCTTATTTTCAAGTTATTTTATCATCGCTCTACAATATGATATGTTAGAAGTAATGCTATATCAAAAATCTTTTACTTCTACAAATTAAACATATTTTTGATTAAAGATAATTTAAAGATAATTAAAAATAGTTTTTGTAACAGCAACTTTTTTTGTTCATTAAGAATGTGGTAATAGTTAAGTGTTTTTTATCGGCCAATCAAAGTTTACATGCAGCGAGTAAAGTGAGAAATTCTAGAATGTTGACATTTTCCATTAACTATGATATTGTTACATTTGGTAAAATGTAAAAAGCCTATGACAGTCAGTTTTTGCAGCTTTGTGTGAATCATTGTGGTTTCTACGGTACACCACAATGGAAAGGAAGATGCTCGAAATGCTGGCAAGCTTATCAAATGGAGGAAAAAAAAACGCAGTACTATACCAGAAATAGGTTTCTACTGATTTTCTTTTCTAGAAAATTTTGCTTTCTTTTGATTATCACTTCTTTTATGACAATTAATAATTATGACACAAGCGTTAAAAAAGTTTCAAAAATGTTCATTTTATGTATATTTCGAAAAAAAAAACTCCAAACAATATATGGCATAATAAATATCGGTATGAATGGAATATTTTTAATAAAGTAAGAGAAAATTTTATCTGAGTTAAGAGCAGAGATTAATTTTTAATCATTTTGGTGTTCATAATTTTGTCTGTACATCTAAGTTTTACAAGCATATTCATTTACTCTAACATGATGCATTAGGTTTTATAAAACATTCGCTACTAAATACGGAGGATGTTGCTTCGTGTACTCTTTAAACAAGGGAAATTTTTTAATGTCTATCTGATTTACTGCTGTTTTAATTGGATTTACTTACCATCACAATAAGTGGACTTTTCGAAATGTATAAGATTTCAGAGAAATATCATTTTTTATATTTTAGCATATATGATTATTGAGCAAAGCTATCAACTTTGTTAAAGAGTTGAAATTTTATGCTTACGAAGCATTGAACCGGAAATACTTAAAACTTATTGTAAAAATCTTTTTTGTTGTCCGAATTTTCTGCAAGTTAAGTTTTTGGTTTTTTTTATTTATAGGGAACTTTTAAGTTTCGAGAAATTTGAAGGACGGCGGTCGAAACTATCAACTGAAGGTCGTTCGCTTACATTAAAAGCGATTCTTCGAAAATCACCATCAGTAACTGCAAATTCTTCACAGGGTTTGTTTTTTCTTACATGTAATATTATAATCTTGCAAAAAAATAGGTTTTTTTTTTTTTTTCTTGAAAATGTTTCATTTCAGAGACAGTATTTACGCCAGCTTCGTCACAGTCTGCACTGCCATCTCCTGTTACACCAACATGGTATCTCTTCTTTTCAATGGGAATTTTGAATATGTTTAGATTTTCTCTTCATTTTGTTTATGTTTTGCTTGTTTTCCTAAATTTTATTCTTCAGAATAAAGTTTCCGAATAACTTAATATTTGTAACATTTCTTTAGTAATGCCAAAAAATATTAAAAGCTGCATAATAAAAGGAGAATTTTCCAGATCAAAAGACAGTAACATTCAGATTTCCCGTGGTTTTCTTCGATCTTACTCAGGAAATGACAGGCTTTATCACAGTTCTAATTTTATATATCTTAATAATCAATTTCCAGGCATCGTCTTAGTGACGAAAGTAGTTCTGCTCATGATCGATTTCACGAGTTTCTTCAAAATAATCTTCCTAGTGCAGCTGCTCATGAGATAGCTCAGCAAACACAGCACGCTGTTGATAAAATTCTGGAAGTTAGTTCGGATATTGCTATGCCTTACTCAATGTAAAATGGAATAAGAGGAATATATGGCAGAAATTTTTGAAATGACAAAATTTAAAGATATTTTGCATTTGTGCCATTTTACTATGTGTTTGAAATTGAGTAACTGATTTCCATTACAGCAACAGAACATTAGTATGGATGATTTGTCAGGCATGGTGCAGCATTTCTATCAGGTGCTTGCAGATAAAATGCGTCACAACTCTATTATGAATGGTAGTTGTTTTGTTTTTGAAAAAAAAACAACAACAAGTTGGTTTTGGAAATGTTAACATAAAGCTTAGATAACATAAATCATAAATTGCTATATATTTTATGAAGCAATTCAGATATTAGCATATATGTTTCATTTAATTTCCAGATTCAATGATTAATGTAAGTGTTGAGGAGATTATGGCAGAAGTAGAACAATATATATGTGTGCGAGCTTATAGCACATTATTCTGTGCTAGGCATGTCCTTTTTGTCCTTTCTGTCTTTTTGCTGAAAATATCTATGCTTAAAGCTTACATTATTTGTTGTTTTAACGAATATGAGGACTAATTTTTTTAATTACATAAAGTTAGAAACTTTAGATTTTTTTCTCGTAATCTCGCTTACAACTTCTTAAATTTCTAAATTAGAATCTTTTTTGTAGAGCTGATGAAGAAACTGCAGATCTGTCATTGCAAGATAGAATACGGTCCTTAAATTGGGTTACAGCAGGTTTTTTGGAAACCAATCTTGATTTTAGTGAAGAATCGGTAAATTACATCATTTTAACTGACAAATTTACATCATTTTAACTGACAAAATTACATCATTTTAACTGACTTTTCGTTGATTAAAAAGTTTGCTGCTTAAAGTATTTTAATTAATAGGTTCGTGATAAATTAGATGAAGCAATAACTGAGATTATTGATATGAATAGCCATCGAGGAGCAGCGGAGAAGTTGCAGTGTTTGGTTCGTTGTTCGAAAATGATCTTCGAAGCGCTGAAAGAAAGCCGCTCAGGCATGTTTTAATGTTATTGATCTGTGCCAGTGTTCTGGAAACTTTTATTTTTGTAACATAGCAGTCATTTTTGATTAAAGGTAGCAATTATGCTAAGGTATATTTTTAAATATCTACATTACTGTTAAAATATTTAGTAGAGGAATTGTAATGGAAAAACTGGGTCACTTGTTATTAGCAAAATAGATCGAGATCTCCAGTTCTTACAAAACCAGTTTCATAACTTTCGTTTGGAACAGTCATTTCTTCGTATAGCTCAGATATACTTAGATTCATTTCTTCAGTAAGATTACAAATTTTCTTTTAGGTGCTCCAGCTGGTGCTGATGAATATTTGCCAGTACTGATTTTTGTAATTCTGAAAGGCAATCCACCACTTATTCAGTCAAATGTCAAATTTGTCAGTCGATTTGCTCTACCTGCTAGAGTTTTGAGCGGCGAGTCAGGTTTTTTGTTTTCTTCATTCTTAATGTTATTGTAAAAAATGTTAAAAATTGCACAGGGATTGTTTTTTATTTTATGAATTAATTTGCTATAAGATAAGCATACTGATTTAATATTTGCTATCAGGAAATTTATTTGTTTTGTAAAATAGATGAGTTCATAAGTTTTATAATTCTGTCAATGATTTTCACAATATCCGATGTTTCGAATTTTTGATTTTAAGGTTATTATTTTACAAATGTCAGTTGCGCTCTACAATTTGTGCAAAACATGAATGCGGAAAGCTTAAAAATGCCAAGCGAAGAGTTTGAGGCGTACACTTCAGGACATCAAGTACCTCCACTAAACGCAATGAATATGGGATGTAAACAGGTACTTCACACTTTTATATTTGATCAGGAATAAGCTTTACATTCTAATTGATGAAAATTTTTTCAGTATCTTATTTATTGTGTTAAAATTTTGAAATTTCTTAATATTGTTCTATTTTATTATTAACCTTTAATGTAATCGTTGTTAATCTGCTAATCTAAAAAAGTAGTCTGTTCGATTTATTTCGCTAATTATATTACATAAGTGAATTTGTTCAGGCTATTCGAACTATGGAAAATTCTTTGGTACAAGTACGACAACTACTAGAGACGCAGAAGAATTTAAAAGAACGTATAAACGAGCTTGAGTTGCGTGTGAAAAGGTAGTACTACTAAAATTTCTCAAATTTTCTCGCAAGTACGATAATATTTGAAAATTTCAAATTTCGTCTTTTGCATCTGCGATTAAATTTTAACAAGATGTTCTTACATTGTAGGGAAACAGATGAAATATCGGCAGAAGTAAATGAAATTCTCAACGCATATCCATCAGAAGAACTGAAGCATTTAACTGAACAGGTTATGATTAAAGAAGCAGAACTCTTTGAATCCCTTTCAGTGTCATCGTCGTTTTCGCCTAACACTTCATTGTCCTCTCGAGAGATAGACTTTATTGGTGGCAACAGTACAGGTACTGAAGACTGTAATGATTATGAAACAGATTTTTCTACATCTGGATCATCATCCGTTCAGAATCTATAGTTATATTCCGAAGTAAGACTGAGAGGGAACAAAAAAAGTGCTAACTGTGATAATAATCGGTGACAATTATCGTATTTTGCATTTCAAAATACTGGTGTGCTTTTACGGGTCAATTGCAATTGTAAAATCCTAATATGCATTAAATCAGATTTGAAATTAAATGAATTTCTTGCCTGCAATTGAAGTGTTTTCAAGTAATTATTTACTTTTACATTGATATGCTCCTCTGAAAAATTTTTTGCAATTCTGACATTTTTTTAAAATTTTCACTTCAACAACAGCAATAATACGATTGATTTAATAAGAAATATATCATTCAGTGACATGTTGAATAAAATGATTCAGCTTTTACATGGGTTAGCATCTGTAGGCAATTTCTGATATCAATGGTGATTTCAATTTGTTCGACTGTTGATTTTGTTACCTTCACTGGACAAAATTTTGTAGCAATGATTTTTCGCTTTTGCAAATTTGAATTTTTTTTGCGTCTACAATATGTTGAAACTTTCTTGGGTTAAACTTAAAAGAATATTCAAACCTTCAGTTAAATTTCATGCATCAAAGTTTCAAAATTAGAAATTTAACTAAACGAGAGGTGCCAGTCGGTGACAAGCGAATATTTTAAAGTTGGCAACGAGTGAAAGGTAACGAGTAGGATGGGTTTAATTCATGATTGATTGTGAAGCTGGTTGTGGTTTTTTTCTAATGTATCTGCCAGAATCGATTTATCGGCTAAAGTCAGTATTTCAATTTCAGCACTTTTCGTAAGCATAAGTTTCAGTTGAGTGCCCCTCAGAAATTACCCGTTTCAAAATATTTTAATTCATTTTTTGAAAAGTATTACAAACAATGTTTTAAATCTAAATGCTTCAACTAATATGATTTTCTCATTACCCTTGAAATGTGCATAAAACATTTTTCATTAAATGAAAATTCTGAGTTCTATTTTTTTAAACTGTAAGATGCCTTAGGAATTCAATTTTTTTTTTTAGTTCGTTATTTCGACATGCTCAACTGAGTAATTAATTTCGACTTGTCCATTAACTCCTCCCAGTCATTGCGGATATTTCTTCCAGGAGTTTTACCATGAGATTTCTGACAGGATTGAAAAAAATGCTAAATTAAGTAAAACACAAAGACTATTCAGGTAGATATAATGGAATAAACATCTAATTTCGATTCCTAAATTTCGTTTTCAATTTAAGATTTTAAAATACAGAAATTTTCATTGCAATGCAAAGATCACTTCTGTGCATCTGAGATTCTAGTTAAAATTATTTTGTTAAATTTGATTGTAAATAATAAATGCTATTTAAAAGAATAAGATGAAATTGTAATTTACAGTGACAATGCATGGTGATTTCAAAAAAAAAGAGAAAATGCTTTTGTGGGAATTATCCGGTACTAAGACACAGCTAGTTCTTATCTTATCTATGATAGGCGAAAGAATAAAGCACTGATGAAAAATACGCCGCTAACTACACACACTACTTGCAATCAAATATTTGCAAAATGATTTGAATGGGAAGTACAGGATAAATTGAAATTCAGGGCAACTTTTCTTCAGAAATAAACGACGAAGAAATAATATCCTGAATTCCTACATTCGATTTATCATCCTGAATTTCTACACTCAATTTATCTACCTAAATTTCTACATTCGAAATGGTCATAATAATTAAAACAAATCAAATTGAAAAATATTTGGAAATTTTTCTTTCTCTTTCAACATCTAATTTCGAATTCTGCTGAATTTAGACAACAATGAGTGTGGCATAATTTCAGTGCATATATCATTATCATTATCATTATAAGTTTTATTGTATTGATTTGTTTATCAATGTTAAGATTTGCATCAATCATAAAGTGATGACTTTTTTATATTATCACAACACTCTAATTCGTAACTGCTGTTTTTAATTAATAACTTGGAAGAAATTAATATAATTTAGGATGATCCATTAGTTTGTCAAACAGGATTTAATAAGAAAAAATTAAAATCATACAACAAACAATTTTACAGTTATAAAACTAAAAATAGATGTCCTAGAATGTTAACATTAATTAATATTTCCAACTCCGATTAATACATCCTATTCATATTAACAATTTTATATACTATTTATAAACAATTTTACAATCTAACAAATACTTACAAATACTAACTAACATTGACAATAAGTAATTTCAAACTCTTTTTTTTTCGTTTCATGAAAATTGCTTTTCTCTTTTGAATTTTAGAATAATCTAAGAAATGATTCACACCTTTCTCCTTCCCTTTCCTAAGCCTTGAAATTATTATAAAATAAACGCCCGAAAGAGCAAAAAGAATACTTATTTTTTTGTTTTGTCTTCTATCTAAATTAAATATAATTAAGTGAATGAATTAATTATCAGATTTGAACGAAAACATTTCTTGAATTATCAGGTAACGGCTGCACTTGCACTCTTATTTTGTTCGAATTCTTCCCCAATAATTTACTGATTGATTTTCTCTGAAATTGATTATCAAATTTATAGTAATTGCAAATGAAAAAATAAAAGTAAAGTTTTTCGTTTAAATTTTCAGTTGTGTTAAGATTATGAAGAGATGCTGAAATTGTTAACATATTTTATAAGCAAATGGATTCTTTTTGAATAGATAATAAACTTTGCTAAAATATCATTCCTTATCATTTGGTCTACTTTTTGTCACCACAACTATCACCAGCACCACCATACCACCATTACTACTATCAACAGCAATAACAACAGCAGTTTTTTTTCTATTGTTTGATATTGATCAATTAATTAATAATTAGATTATTCATATTTACCTTATTGATCATTTATCAGTGCTATATATTGATATACTTCAATACTGATTAAAAATTTAAGTTAAAATTAAAGAAATATTATTTGATTGGAAATATTTAAATTTAGATTTAACTTATCAAAATTTCCATACAAATGTAAATTATATGAGAAAAAAGAACGGACTTTTACGAGTAATTGAACGAAGATAGTAAGGAAAATAAATAAAGCACCAGCAGCAATAGGAATAAAACAGAGAAATACAAATGCTATTTTTATAAACAGAAGCATTTTTCGCAAGAGCGCTAATGAATTATCACCAATTTCCACTGTTTGATATTCTGCAAATACCGGTACAATCACATTTTGCATCCGTAATAGATCGGCACTAAAAAATTACTTCATTACAATAAGAAACTTACCATTTAAATTAGAATGATACAATTATTTAAAGTTGAATAATATAGTAAACTTACTATTTAAAATAAAATACTTTATAAGTGTAGATTGTTTTTAAGGTCAAAGATAAGTGAAGTTATCTCGTTGTTTCTAAGTCCTCTAAGAAGTATGAGATTTTAGCGATATTCAAATTATTAAATTTCAATGATCCCGCAATTACCTGCCACGGACATTTATATAAGCTAGGAAAGATTCAAATTTCAATTGCTACTTTTTTTTTTCCTATCCTATAGTATGGATTAAATCCTTTAGGAAAGTTAATGAGTACATAGGTATGGATGTGTAATAAAAAATTCCTGCAAGAAATGTGTCCTATCTTATTGAAATGAAAACTAAATAAAAACATCTTGAACTCAGTACACTTAAGTACTTCAACCGATATATCACGTAAGATATACATGCAGGTATCAGACGCACACGTATACGTGTGGAAGAAAAAATTAATTTCGAATATGAATTAGTAGTTATTGTATAGCGAACCTGTGAATGATTTCTCGACCTTTCCACATAGCAATGTTAATCTGAGATCGTATATAAGTTCGAAGAAGAGTTCCAGTCTGCTAAAATTTTAAATTTGTTTAGTATTTAGGAGACTGTAACCGTTTGTAAAACTTCATATCAACAAGCATAAGTTGGAATTGTTAAACATTAATTTCTCTCTCTCTTTCTAGGAAAAAAAGTTAACCTATTAAGTTTTTTGTGTTATTTTTTTCTTAAAAAAAAGTGAAATAGCTAATGGAGTTTTTAAAAATTAATTTTAGTAATACTGAATTAATCAAACGCATTAACTGGTTCAATTTCAATAATGATACCATCATGTTCTACCGAACTTTCATTGAGACCAACAACTGATTCTTTCACTCTTTTATCAGCATAGAGAAAATTTGGAAATGAAAATACGATTGGTGGTGTGCCTGAAAATATCAATAGAAATTATGAATAAAAAAACTCAAATTTTTTTTTATAACTCACAAAACTGGAATTTTGGAAATCTTCAATGGGTTCAAGTTTCATTTTATTATTGGAGAAAATACAAAAAGGGAGTCTTTGAAAGTTTCTTAAATTGTCATAATTCAAATTTAAAATAAAAATTGAATTAAAATTTAATCTATCTTTAAGACATTTACTATTGATCATATTGATCAAATTTAATACGCCCTTCACCCTACCTCCATTTTTAATCCAAAATCCTAGATTTAACCTAGCCAGAAAAAACTTCAACTTTTTCCCTTGAATTTATTTACTGATTGATTCATACCATTATAGCAATGACTGAGATCCAGAAGTCCTTTTGGAAGACACTTTTCATCTTCCGAAAATAATGTCTTTCCATCACTGTGACAAAATCCTTCATTGCCGGTTACAGATGGATCCAACAAATTTTCCTTCACTGTAAACCGATATGCCGGTATATTTTTGTATTCAATTTCCTCCGCAAATGTTAAACGAATTGATCTGAAATAAATGACAAATAAAGGTTAAAAAGTAGCAATCATAATCAATTAATACGTAAATTCGTTAATTAGCAGTTTACAGTGTAATTTTCTCTTTTTTTTACATACCGAAATATCAAATTAAAAATATGAATATCGAATTCAAATATAAAAGTGAATAACGAAAAATCTTAAATACAAAAAAAAATAATTTTAAAATGGATAATTGAATTTGAATATAAAAAACGGAAATCGAATGCAGTATAAAAATAATTATATCGAATTAAAATCTAAAAATAAAATGAACAATAGATAAGTGATGATAAATATTTCAAAATTTCCATTAATTTAAGTTTGCTCCATTTTCCACAAATAGTTCCTTACAAAACGATTTGCTCGGTACATATATATTAAAAGGTTTAAAAAGATTAATTGTTTAATTAGTGACAGCGAAAAATTAGCACCGATAGTAATGCACCTGCAAAGATCTGGAACAAATATATAAATTGCATCAGTTTTCTTAATGAATGGTTTGTATAGTCCACCATCTGTTCCATTAATTTTCCTAAAAATTCAATTCACTATATTTTGAATAAAACTTTTTGAGAAAACATATATAATATGGTCCCCCAATGAGTAGTAATTAATGAATTTACAAAAGAAAAACTTGAAATAATTACCTGGCTTGTTCACTATTCCACCAATCCGCGGGTAATATTTCCAGGCCATCCCAACTCAATATTTCTCCAAACATAACACTATCATCATTGCTACCGGTAGATATTTCAATAACTTTCTGAGCTTTATTCCTCTAAAACTACTCTTTCTTCAATAAATTAATTAATTACAAATAATCTAGTCTTATCTTTCGCAAAAGCTAATTAAACAAGTATACTTTGAAATCAGTCAGTTTCGAAACCAGAAAAACTGATTGAATTTCTCTTTAAGAGTCCTAAAAAAGTCTGATTACTAATCAAATGTATTGATAACTTAACTTCTAGCAAGAAAAGAAATTTATCCGAATATTACTAAAATTTTTGCTTTCTTCAAAAATGATTTCATTTTTTTTTTGTGATATATCGATTTTCTTTTACGTGTCAATTTTTATTTATTTGTACTCTGGGGGAATTTTCTACCTATTCCTTCAATGATTGAATTCAATAATTTAAAGTAAAATACCAATAGTTAAAATCTCAGTAATATTACCTTTTGTGATGAAAATTTTCATGAGTGAAGACTTTTTTGGTCAAAAAAAACATATACTACAGTTTTGAAAATTTTATATTTTTTTATTAGCTTTATATAAATTTTAAAAATATTTTACTTCTAATTTTATCAAACATTTGCGTAAATGGTAGTTTTTTTTTTAAAGATATTAAAATAATTGAGTAAAAATTTAAGTAACAAACATTAACCAATTAATTCAAATACTAAGTAACTGTATTAATTTTCTTTTTTTTCAATTTTATTACTGTTAAGTTTATTTTGACATTCAAGCATTGTTTAATTACTTACATTTAAGAGTAAGCCAATTTTTTCTGGTACTTTCAATACTGTTTTGCAAACGGTATCCATAAATGGTATTGCACATATCTTAAAAAACAAAAATTTTAGGCTTATAAGTTTGATGAGTAGGCAACAACTAATTACTTTGAGATTATGATGGATTTTTGTAGGATTTTGATATTCGCTTGAATTGAACAAATGGATCGATCATACAGCATTGCACCTTATCATCCGAAGAAAGCCAATTATATCTTTCGAGATGAGAGAAAAAAAAAATTTTGTCTGCAGTTCAGTAGACCCAAGAAATCTGTAGGCTTTTTCCTTAAAATGCATATAACTATAGTAACTAACATTTGCAAGATATGGATCTTTGTATCCTTTAAATAAAATATCATCAACAGATACTTGCAGAAATGGTTGTTGTGATTTCAGTGCTACCTGCACTAAAGTTGTAATTGGATTTGAACTAAATTCCACAAATTTCTGAAATAGTTAAAAATTTAAGAAAAATTTTTTTTACATTTCAAAGTTTTTAAATGTAGAATATTTCAACGATTATTTTATTGAAAAAAAAATAAGAAAAAAGAAAAGAAAGGAAAAAGATCAAAACCTGAAAAATAATATTTGGAATCCAAATTTTCCGTGTTAATGAACATTCGGCACAGGAAGCATTCTTGTTAAAAGTGAAATTGAGAACATTTTGGTATTTGATTGAATCATTACCAAAGGAAAGGATATTTTTCCTCAAACTTACTTCATATGCGTATGGACCTATTTGGATTATTTCTGGCTTATCTCCATTTAAAACCTGCAAAATAAACTTGCTAAGCCAACAGAATGGTAAATGTTTGCTTATTTCATTTTTTTTTTTTTTTTTGTTTTAAATCACATTACTTGGCTTATTTTATTTAAGCATACGTTCAAATTAATTTTCAATTTATTTGGCATTTAAAATTTTTATTCATAAAAACTTGTTATTCTTTGCCAGTTATCACCTGATACAATAAATCATAGAAGCATCGAATACTCTCTAAAAGTTATAATCCGGAAAAATTGCTGATTGTTTGACAAATAATAATTTTGCAAAAGATTTGTTAAATTATTTGAAAGATGCAAACAACAATATGTTGTGAAAGGATTATTATTTGTTAAGTGCTGTAGAAATGAAAAACCTGATTTGGATTTTGCACAGAGTAAACAGAAATTTCAGAATTGAACTTGTAATCAGGATTCATCCATAAGTGATATAATTCGTCGTTTTGCGCAATATTCTTTTGCTAAAAATATAAAATTGTCAAACTGAAAATTTTTAAATTCAAAAAATTCAACTTATAAAATATTTAGATTTTCCAATACTCATCGTTGCAAAAATAATCCTGAATTTGCAACCATTCAATTGATCAGAAATTTCAGTGCCAAAAAATGTCCATTCAGGAATTCCAATTGATATATTATCAGTATTTGATTTACCTGATGAATTTTGGTACTGATAAGATCTGGTGTCAGGAATATCATTGAAATTCCAAAAAATATTAATATAATTCCAGTAATAATGAGGATAATTTGAACTATACGACAACGATGAAAATGCAGCATTTTCATTTTACATTTCTTACCTTCAACTGTCATTGATGATGTAATCTGAAATAATGATAATGTGATAAATATTGATCAATGCTTTTGTCAATCAAATCATATGACATTGATGATTCATTGATATAATAAACAGCCATTTAAAGCAATTCATATTTGATTGAGCTAAAATAATTTTGTCGCGGTAAAAATTAAACATTTTTTTTTTCAAACAAAAAAACTGCTTGAACTGAATTTTCTTTTTATTTTGTATTATTTAATTTTAATTCATTTCAATTATTCAAATTTCCTTCCGTACAAAAAAGTATGGTAAGATTTTAGCAGAAATAAACTTTGGATGCTATAAGTTTAGTAATCGTTAATAAAGTTCATTTTTTTTTTTGGAACAGAAATTTTGTCAAATTGTTACACCAGATAAGATTGGTAGCTTGATTATGCTACACAGTTTACCTCTTAGATACAGGTAATAAGGTAAATTAAAATATTTGATAGCAGAGTTGAAAAGATTGATGTAGTAATATATGCATGAAGAAATTTTTGGAAATAATCATCTTAAGTGAATTTTTTCTTTGAGAATTTGGACCGCAGAATTTTTTGGAGAAAATATTTAATGTACCTCTAAATTAATAGTTTCGAATTTATCCATTCATTAAAGAAGAAAGGTATTTAAATTATCCACCTTTTTAAATGATATGACTAAAAACTGGATTTTTAAAATAATCGGTGGATGGATGGATGGATGGGTCGATAAATTGGATAAAATCATTTTACAATTTTGCTAAATCATGAATTCAAAAAAATGAATGATTTGTTAATGAATTTTTAGAACAAAATTAAAATTTTAAACATACTCATTTTTTTAATAAATAATTTATATGCCCAATTGGAAAATTAAAAATAAAGAAGCTGTAATAGAAGATAATTAATTATCTGTAATTTTTGTACGACTAATTACTTATTGGAATCATTATTGCGTCAAAAAACAAAAGCATAAAAATCCTAAAACTAACACCAGAAATTACTGATTGAACAAAAAGTTACAATTAATTTACAAAAATCATTGAATTAGTATTTACTGGACAAAATCACGTGATGTTACTTATGCTGTATTCTGGTTGGCACGGTTAACGATTTCAATACCATTTGCAAATAGTACTGAAAGACTTTTGTGATTGTAAGCCACTTGAATATTTTATTAAATCTTACGCGTTTAGCTTAAAAATTATTGCTTTGGATTATTTAATAAATGTAGCTGCAAAATTATGGTAATATCCTTTCGAATAAGCCACAAATATTTTTGAAATATTTCTGGCTATAAAATTCTTAAGAGAATAAATCCTGTTTGAAATTTTTTTTTGTTAACAAAATTCCAACAAATTTTACACGCACTTTGGGAATGATTAAATTTTAGAAAATTTTTTGCTTTACATTTTTTAACTTTATGATATCAACCTGAAAAATTTTGTAAGAATGCTGAAATTTCAAAACAATCAATCATATATCGTCGTTGTACGAGCAATGTAATTTAATGAACACTTTTATATATCTAAGTTAAAAAGTTGCAAATAATTTGCTAAAATAGTAAACAAAAATAACAAATCGTTATCAATTCGTTGATGTTTACAATTTACAATGATATTCGGTATTAATTTTGTAATGCTAAAGCAGCTTCGAATGATTGGCAAAGTTTTAGTCTAACAGCTGATTTAAATTTGAATTGTTAATTTGTCATTCCAAAGTGGAAAACTTTAGATGGCATTATTTAGATGATTGTTTAATTCATAAATAATTTTTTTTTAACTCAAAAATGATTAAATTAAATTAAAACAATTTTAATAATTAAAAAGTATACAAAAAGGAATAAAGCAATAAGTTAAAGCAATTTTGAAAATAATATCTTGTAAAAGTATGAGAATTAAAAGGAGTAAAATATTTTTGGACCTTTTTCATCGATTGCAATTTAATGAGGGCAAGAAATGATTGAGAGAGAGAGAGAGGGAGAGACAGAGGGAGAGGGAAAATTAAAGAGAGATAGGAGGAATGAGCACATTTCACATATACTGGTTTCAGGATCTAAATTGTATCAGGGAAGGTGGAAGATTGCATTCAATAATAATTACATTTTCGTTCCAACCGGTTTCTTGGCTTCAAAATAATTCATTTGTTATTGAGGTTTAGTGAAGAAAAAAAAAAAGTACATACTTTGGCTATAAAAAAGTTTGGCTATAATTATATTATAAATTAATGAATAGAAAATAAAAATTAACAAAAAATATTTGTTATTTGTACAAAACTGTACAGTGTTGTAAAAAAAAAAAAAAAAAAACAATTAATTGATAATTATTTTGTTGACGTGATAATTTCAAGGAATTATTTGGGAGTATTGATTAAAATGGAAATAAGTATCAGAAAAAAAAAAAAAAAAAAACCGGATCACCTGATGATTACATTAAAATACACAGATAGAGATAAGGTTTTAATCAATTTTTCTGCTCTCAAAATATCTTTTCAATTTTTCTTGTTTACAACAATAATAAAAAGATATTTCATTAATCAAGCATACGACAAATTTAACATTTGACTAAGTAGTGCTTCATTAATCAACTACTCCATTAATCAAACATACGACAAATTTAAGATTTGACAACTACTTAAGTAATTAGAAAAAAATTCAAAAAAAAAGGATAAATCTGTAAAGTTAATTGAATAAACTACAACAATAATTAATTCAAGGGTATTTCACTAATCAAGCATACGACAAATTTAAGATTTAATAGCTATTTAAATAGTTAGAAAATAAGTTCAAAAAAAAAAAGGATAAACCTCTAAAGTTAATTGAATAAACTTTTGTTTAGTTCATTCTTCACAATATCAACAACAATTTGCTAAAGATTTCATAAATTTTTCAAATATTTAAACTCTTGAATTTTTATAGAAAAAGTATAGAGCACAAGTAATGCAAGCGTTCTATGAAACAAGTCAGTTTACATCTGTCAATTGTCAACTGTTACATAGAAAGGCGCAAGTGTCTGGTTATGTTTTTTGAGGCCGATCGATGTGATGTAAATTAACTGATTCAATTTTTAAAATTTCACTGTAAAATTTGAGACATAAAATTTTTCGAACTTTTCTTTGAAATTGCACATTGTCATGTCATGTCATCAACAACTTTACATTACATATCATACATCTTATCAGGTAACCTGTCCTGTACGATAGTTAACAAGTTTTTGACATACATAATTGCACGCAAACAAAGTGTTCAATTTTAAATTCTATAAAGTTCTTCAAATGTTTGATGCAATCGCAAACTCTAACTTATTATAATCACTTTAAATAAATTATTCAGGAAATAAAGAGTGATATTTCACACTGTTAAGAAGATGAGAAATTTTCATAGCAGTACCGCAAGATTAATGCAGAAAAAGCGAAAATTTGAGGCGGTGGTTTTTTAATGGTGGTGGTGATGGTGGTGGTGTTGATGTTGGTGATTGTTGTCTGTCATCTGTTGTTAGGCATTTATTGCTCGACAGGAAATCGGAACGATTTTAATGGTTTAATTTTAATTTGAATTATGGCTGTCATTTAGGTAATGGAATGAATTCTGTGCAATGCGATCATTTTGAAGCATTGTATTGAAAAGTGTCAAAATTGGCGAGTAAGTTATTAAGATGTATTATTTTATCACTAATAATTTTTATATGTTATATCATTCATGTCTAAATTGTTTGGATAATAGCTTTGGATTATTTCATAGATTTATTCTAATTGCTTCCTATTTTAATAATTTTTCAATTTTCATTCTCTAACTTTGTTGAACAAATTTTAGTCTGCGATAATTCGACATGCGATTTGATAAGGCATTAATAGAAGTGAAAAAATTAGCGACAGGTTATTATATTGGTGGTATTATATTATCACTGGCTTTCTTCGTCCTAAAAGTTACGAATGGCTTATGTACCTTTGTTTTTGGTGTGGAAAATGAATGTGGTCTTGATCGAGTAAGTTTGCTTTCGGGAATTGTTCATATTTTTAATATTTTTAAAACAAACACTGCATCAGTCTTATTAATTCATCCTTTCTTAGTGTTTGTTCGTGCCAGATCCGAAGCATAATTCAATTTAGTATTATTTGGTTATGTTAATCTTAGCTTTATTGATCACTGTAAGTACGTATTTTTCAAACTCTCTTCAATGAATTAAATATCATTGAAAGTTCATTAAACAAACACATATTTAAAATTGGTTTTCTGATTGAAAAGTTACAAATTTCGTTTATCCTATAATCTGTTACTTAATAATCGGCACTTGTATCTATTATAGAGGGAGCATGAGATTATGGTATTCCTTGCAATTATGATATTTTATAAGAATCGGAAAGCAGCAAATTGGATGCACTGTCTTGCGAATGTGTTCTTGTTCTGCAAATTAGCCAATATTTTCTTATTTTTGCGAGCTGACCTAATTGCTGGTGTGGTCTATGTCTGTGCTTGTTTGAGTAAGCATATTTCTCGATTTCTTAAGTTTCTCTGTAAACACATGTTTAATATTAAATTTCGTGATTTTATTAACAAAAGAATGGTTCATTTTTATCTGAATGAACTTGTTAAAGCTTTTCAAGGTTAGCTGCTCACTATAACATTGCATTTGCTTTCTCTATTAAATTATTGTTCGCCGAATAGGTAGATAAAAATATGTGTAGTAATTTTTAGAAGAAAACGATTCTTAAAATATTCTAATCTTTCAGTTTATTCTAATTAATCTCTCAGTATTTATATAATTTTCTGTAAGATTTCATTTGGTTGAATTGTTCTTGCAAAAATATCAAAAAAAAAAAGCAAACAAACGATAGTTTTCCATTATTGTAATTCTTGCAGTGCATTCCGTTTTCTGTCCAGAGCCGGTATGTGCAGAATCAGAGAAAATACTTGTTTATAACAACACAGAATTATATGTAAGTTTAGACTATCTTTTTTATATTTTGCGCATTTTTTTGGTAATTTATAATTTTTAGGAGGATATTCAACGAAATACAAAAATTACCTGGTTAATTTATTTTTACACCTCTTGGTCACCGGACTGCAAACATGTTTCTCACGTTTTTGCCGAGTTAAGTGACAGGTAAATCTCTTTTTCGCATTTCCGAATTCGTTCGAACTTCTGGGACTAATTGTTGAAGATATTAGTTTACTTCCTGATCATATAGCTTTTATGATATTTCTTAAGGTTTCATTTGCCAAATCTAAGATTTGCTAAATTAGACGTGGGAAGATGGTCGCAGGAAGCAAATAGGTTCCGTATCAATGTGCATCCAACCAGTAGACAATTGCCAACGGTATATTTAACTTGTTTTAAAATGTTTGATTTCAAATCTTGTAAATGTTAAAATCAAAAATATATATGTTTTCTCTTCAGAACAAGTACAGTTTTAATCGTTTTTGCAGATTTCATTATTCAAAGAAGGTAAAGAGATACTGCGACGACCTGCAGTGCATAACCGACGTGCTGTGCCTTTCGTTTTCTCTAAAGTAGAAGGAATTTTTAACATTTCAAGCATAGTCCATTTTAATAAATCTGCTTGTAGTTGGAGAATTTTAAATTTTAATGAAATCGCTTCTGCTCTCGCACTGTTGAACAAATTTTGCATGTTTATTCTTTCAGGAAAACTGCATCCTTGCATTCGATCTCATTAATTTATATGAAGAATGCAAATCAAGCATGACGAAGCGTGAAAAAGAACAGTGCATGAATGACAAATCGAAGAAAGATAAATAATGTTGAGTACTTTGTACTGAATTATATTTGCGACCAGCTCTAACGATAAGACTCACCCGTGAATTCATCCCGAAGTAAAAAGTTATATCTGTAGAATTGATATTTGCCTGGTTTCAGATATGTAGAATTTAATCAGAGTATAGGAAGTGCCATAATTTAGTATTTATTAATACCTTGTTAATTATGTCTCCACAGTAAATGTTGCTGTAGAGTGAAGGTCTTTTTGATTAAATAAATTATTGATCAATTTGTTTGATCTGCTACATGATACAGGTTTTTGCATTGCAAACAACAAAAGAATTGGGAAAAGCTGAATTATGATTTAAATCAGGTTATAATTTATTTGTATGTCTTATCAAATCTCAAAGGTGCTTGAAGTTAACCTATTTATTACTCTCTCTACTCGACTGAATGAAGGATACCATAAAAAGAAGGACTATACTTTAAGCTGCAAAATGATGGATGAGATCGAACTGCATTGATGTGTTGTACTCAATTAAGGTCTATTAATGAATTGTGTCAACTGCTATTGAGTTGTAACACATGGTTAATCCTTTCCGGATTAAGTATTACATAATATGCATATTGTGACACGATTTACATTGATTGCTTTGCTATTTAGGTTGCTCTAAAATGAATAATTCTTATTAAACATATATCCTTATGTTTTTCGTTCATTTCAATCATCACATCATTCTGCAATTACACTAATAAATCTTTATGTGTCATTAAAAAATTTCATAATTTGACGGTTTTCTTTTTCTTGTTAATTTTGTAATATATCTTAAACTAATTCAATTAATGAAAATGTAATTTTAATGAAGAAAATTTTCCGCTGAATTATTGAAGATTTTTAATTATTGAAGATTTTTTTTTTTAAAATAAGTTTCGCTTCGTAAAATTCTTAACAGACCTTTTTTTTTTCGTGATAGGAATGATTACTCTATCATTATTATTATTATTATTATCATTGCATTGTAAGTCTAAATTGCTTAATTGCTACTCACATAGTTATAAATGAATGACCCTTAAAATACACTGGTATTACTACCAATATGATGAACGATGGGTAGTCATTTTTGTTGAAATGAATGAATCCACTTCAATTGACGCAATTGCTTCCTGAATAGTTTGAAAAGGATGTATTTTGGATAGAAATGCAATGGCTAATTTAACCATTCATATTAACATTTTAATTATACTCCTCTCGCTGCATCATTTATTCATTTTTTTTTTTTTTTTTTTTTTAAATGAGCAAATGAAATTACTTTCATCACTTTATATTCCAAATAATTTACATGCGTTTATAAGAGATTTCCTTCCAAATTTTTAAACATTTTCTTTTTATTGCGTCAAAATTTTAAAACAAAATGTCTTTAAGGACTAAATTAATTCGATCTAATTGTATCAATTAATGTGATTGCAGCTTTGTTGAGCAATAAGCAAAGTGGACAGTTATAATTTTAAGATGAAAAATGAGTTGAAAGTGGGCACTTGCAAGTTTGAAAGCTGAGTAATTGATTAAAAAGCAAAACATCAAACATTTTCTTGTTTTGTCAAAATTTTTAGAATTAAGCAGTAGATTTTATTGACTGTTTGTTTTAAAACTGATCTTAATTTGATCTACTTATTCCATTCTCAGCTGTTTTTTCTTGACAAATAATTGGCTATTTTATGCCAGTATAACTTTCAAAAATAACTACTTTGATCTCTTTTACCACTTAAAACGAAATTTGATTAATTTATCTTAAATTATCAAATTAATTGCTAATAGATAAATAATTGAAATTTGAGCTATGAACAATATAATCAATTTCCAAACTAATATAATCGTATCCAGGTAGGAAGGATTCAAGTGACACTAGTGATATGCTATTGTATTAGCATCAAATTATCCAATCTTTTCCTTCAATAAATGCATAATTAATTAATTAACTGACCAAAGTTCTGTTATATCCAAAATGAAGTGTATTGGTCATTTATAATCTTGTTGTAACTCATCGTTACAAATATTCCACTCAATCTAGCTTCTCTTAATTCTTCCTCCTACTTCTCCACCTCAGCCTATAAAATAAACAAGAAGAACGAAGCCACTGTATTATCATACAGCCAAGCAAATAAAACTGTAATATTCATAAGGTTGATTTATTTCTTAATTAATGAGATTTTTATCTCTTGTAAATATCAGTTACTAGAGATGAAGTGGTTAATTAAGTGAGCAAAAAGGTAAGTAATACAAGAAGTATGTAAATAAAGCGTAAAATAGCAAAATAATTGGTCAAATATAAATTATACTTCTCAATATATATTAGTATTTAAACTTCAGATATAGGCAAACCAGAAAAGTACTATAAGCAATATATACTTGTATAGTTATGGTAACCTTATCCACACACCATATGGCATATTATTCTCCTTAGCATAAGTAATCATTTAAGCAAGTGAAGTCTTAACACTTACTGTTCGATCATTAGTCCATTAATTCAAGGTAATGCCTTCTCTCTCTCTTTCTCTCTCTACGTAGATAAAATATTTGGAAAATTTTTTGTCTGAAATTCATTTAAACATTTCACTGAAGTGTACGACCTATTTGATTATTTTAATGTTTCTTTTTTTTCTAAATAGGCTTTTTTCTGATACTTTTTAAAAAAAGGCTTTTAGAAGTATAATTGTTAAATTCAATAATATTATCGCGCACCTGCACAATTTCAAAATTGTTTACTAGCAAGGTCATCAATGAAGCTTTTCATCAGTTCTGCAACCATTTCATTCGTTTTGCTTAAATTTTATTTAAATTTTTTTACATTTTTAGCAATTTTTGGAAATTTTTTTTTCTTAAATTTCTACACTTTACCTTCATTGCTTATTTATTTTCAACCTCATTTTCAGGTGTAATTTATTTCTCTTTACGATCGAAGTGATATGCTAAATTTGCTCTCTCAAATATTTTTGAATAGTTGCAAAATTTGACCAAAGGCTACTTTTATTTTTGAACTGCAGAAAAAAAAAATCAATGATTATTACAATTTTGCCATAATTGCTTTTCGTCATTCAGTTAAAACTATTGAAGAATTAAAAGAAAATTTTTGATTTCTGTAAAATTTCAATTAATTTTTCCATTCTCAAATATTTGTATAATTAATTAACTAGAAATATTTTAGTGAATTTTTTTTTGCGTTTTTGAAAAATACAAATTGAATGTGTTTTTTTGTTTCATTAATTTTCAACAAAAATCACAAATTTATATATTATTATTTTGTTGTTTGTTTATTTTTAATTCATTTTTAAATGAATAAAACCTTCGAGCATTTCTTTTTTTCTTTTTAAGAAATCATTTCAAATTAATAGCACAAAGTATTTGCAATTTTTTGCTATGTCCCAACAATATTTCGCGAAAAATGGGAAGCAAAAACGGCAACGGAAACGACGAGAGAGAAATGTTGTAGTTTATGAATTGAAACGTAAGGCAGCAAATGAACGCGAGAGAAAACGAATGTACAGGTAGGTAGAAAGATAATGTACAAATAAGTAGATAAAAAATAATGTAGAGGTAGGTGAAAAGATACTGTATAGGCTGGTTAAAAAATAGTGCAGTTAAATATTTTGAGATTAGTTAAGAATAATAATCGAAAATTTCTGTTTGCTAAGATGTTTAAAAAATAGAAAAAAGAAAAAAAAAAACATTATTATAATCCTTTGAGTCAATTGAATAATTGAAAAACTGCTTTTTCAATTTGATAAAATTTCAATGCGATTAATTATAGCATTAATGAAGCTTTTGATAAATTGCGTCATCTTTTGCCATGGCTGTCACATGGTCGAAAGATGAGCAAAGCCTCAACGTTGCATGAGGCCATTCGATATATCAAACAGTTAAGCCAATTACTGAACGATGAACCATCTAGTCCAGAGATGGTGTCATCATCATCATCGTATGCTGTTGCAATTAGAACAGAAAATCAGCAATCATCTTTGGTCATACCAAATTTTGATGGTACATTGATTCTAAGTATTTTTCAATTAATTAATCTTCATAATTATCACTTTTTTAACTTAATAAATTTAAATATGATCGATTTTTTTTTGGATTTTGAGTTGAAATTTTTACTTTCTTTAATGCTTTCTTTTTCCTTTAAATGAAAATTAATTCTTCAATTATTTTTTTTATATAATTTAAATGCCTGAGAAATAGCAAAATTTATTTCACAGATATCAATTTAAAAATATCTGAATGATTCCCTTCTTTTTTTTTGGTTAAATTTTTATTCAATTTCAAAAAACGGAAAAATTATTGCGAAAAAAATAAAGCTGAACGAAATTTCAAATTTTGAAAAAAATCAAGCTAAAAGTATAAAATTTGAAAATTTCTTGTCTTAAAGAAAAAGAAATGTAATTAGGTATATATGATTTTGTGTTATAAAAAATTTTGCACTTGATTTGTAAAATTTTCAGATCGATTACCAATGAAATTTGTTGAACTGTCATGCAGTAAGATACGAAATGATTATGATAGCGTCATCAGGACGGAATATGGTACAATACAAGGTCGATGTAGCAAAACATGGATACCTAATACATGTGAAGTTATGGGAAATTTCGACAATTACGATCATCGATATCTAGTTGATCAATGATATGATTTAAAGTAAACTGTTCGAATATTTCATTTGTCCATTTCAAGTATACTGATAGAAAGTAATATGACAAATCTCATACGCTAGTTAATTAACAAAAATTTGGTGAAAAAGATGAAGAATCCAACTGCGCCACCATTAATTTTGCTCAGTTATGCTGTTAATATTTATGGGTAATTCCAATTGTTAATTAATACTATTTATATTTTTGTCAATAATGATTTATGGGTTTGAATATATTTTAAACTGAAATTTAAAGGTGCACATATATTTATTGCATAGCATATTATCCTTCGACCTTAGACCATCATTCTTTCCATTCACATATTTATATTTTAAATTGAAAATTTTCTGAATATTAAAAACTTATAGACCACTGTATAACAAGTAAACAACACATAAATGAAATCTCATGTCTCTCTCAATTGTTCCCTTTAACAAATTTTTGGAAAACATTTTAATTTATCATGATTACGTTTTTTCACGACAATCTTGCTTATCATGATAGCGATAATCAATGTACTCAATGTACTATCAAGATAACCATAACATAATCAATGTATCATTTTAAACCGTAAAATTCTAATACAGTTATAAAAATAAAAAAAAGCATTGAACCGCGAAAAAAAAAGAATCGTTTCCAACCGGTTCTACTCCTTCTGTGAGAATGTGCAGCATTTCTAATTTCCGGATTTCCAACTTTATCACAGAAACGCTGAGATTGTAAACAGTGGTGAAATTGTAAACAGTGTAGAAGTGTATTTAACAATTTTAAAATAAAGAGGAAAAGTTGACAGAAAATTTTTTGAAAGCTTCAAATATTTACAAAATGCAAGATGAATGCACTTGAAACTAGAATCTGACAAAATTTGAAATTTTTCAAGCAAAATTTATTTTTAAGTATTTTGAAATTTTTTAGAGTAAAATCATTCTTAAATATTTTGAAATGTCAAATTTAAGCGAATTGAATGTTTACAGCTGAAATTATTAAGATCAAAATTATAAAATTGTTCCAATAAAGTGCAAATTATTTCAGAGGAAGCAAATATAAATATAACTGAACAAACTTAAAATTTTTTTCAATAATGATTTCATCCAGCTTAAAAACTTGGGATATGCCAAGAAAAATTGAAAGTAAACTAAGTCTATTACAATACAACTTGCTCACTTCTCTAAATTAAATGCATTTAACATTTCGATCCCTTAACTTTCTAGATAAGACAAAGCTAAGGTTTTTTTTTTCACAATTTTAAATTCCTGGAAATTTCGAAAAAAAAATAATTGGACGGATTTTTTAACCTTACCTTTGCCACTGCGCTGCCATTATGTTAGCTTATTCATATGTTTTCGAAAATAAGTACTGTAGGATATGTTAGAATTAATTTTATTTAATCTGAAAAATGTCAACAATATAGCACTTATATAATATAGGCTACGGTTTCGATTACTTGGACAAAAATAACTTTTTCTTCAGATGTAATCAATAAATGTCCTAAATTAAAATGATTTTATTTGTTGGATTGCCGTCGTCATTCATTCATTTGGCTTCTTTTGCTTAATTAAAAGTTTTCGAAAGCCATAAAGTTCTTAATTTAAATTCTTTCTGATATAGTAACATTGAAATTTTATTTTAAAATACTAAAAGGAAACATTACTTATTAATCTTCTGTAAGAAAAACTTGCTGTGTTAAAAAAAAAATATTTATATTTCTGTTAAACTTATCATATAAGCAATATTTGAAATTTTTACAGCAAATTATAAAAATATTTTTAGGATTTTTACTGAAATATTTAAAAATTTTTTTTTTTGGAATTTCTATTAATCATAATAGCTGATGGCTTGAAGTTTGTTTGTTTGTAAAATGAGTAATGTTGGATGAAATTTTTCAAGCAAGTAAAGCGCAGAGGATGGGACAAAAAGGCGGAAGATGTACTGATGACGAATGGATGAAATTCTCTTGACAAATATTTTTGCCATAATCACTTCGCTCTGAAAGTAACGCAAGACGAATATTGTATTTTGTCAATTCTGGGAAAAAAAATTTTCTATTCAATCGATAAGAAGATATCAATGCTGCTACTGTATTATTTAACTATAATATTTTCCATTTCGTTTACCGTAGGTAAATCTTATAAAATTCATTCATTTCTAAATTATAATAATAGTAATAAGCGATAATGTTAGTGATAATGATTATTGTTATTTACTAAAAATAATAAATAATCGTATTTCCAAGTAAAAGTTTTTTAATAATAAGCTATAATGTTAATGATTGTAATGACAATAACAATGATGATAATTATTATTATTTATTAACAATAATAAATAATCTTAATTCCAAGTTCGTAATGCCCTTAGCTTTTTTTTTAAATCATAACCTTTAATTCTAACTAATTAAGACTTGTTGATTCAATTAAAACATTGTTAATTTTGATGTAGAAATAAAAAAAATAAGTTGCAATTTAAAATCATTTCAAAATTTCATCTATTTTTAGTAAATTTTATAATTATTATTAAAGAAATTTACACTCATTTTTTTTTGCTAGAATTAAGTTTTTATTTGACTTAATTTTAATTTTTATAAAATAATTATTTTTGTCCTTCAGATTGTAAACAGCTGCTGTGCTATTCATGTGATTCACAGTCATCTCAATTTTGTGATGGAAATAGTTGTAGTACTGATTCCAACGGTTTCTGCGCTTATCGTATGTTGTTTGTTTGCTTTTTCTTCCCTTGGCCTTTGACATTTTGCGATAGAATTTAAAAATTTTGACAAACAAAATTGTTAGAGAAATTTAACTCTAATTCGTTGATGATAAATTTTAATTACGGATTTTTATTTTCAAGAGCAAATAATTGGCACTAACAATGTTGTTATGCGAACAGTGCGATCTTGTTTGGGTGTAAATGCTCTCACAGCTGGTCATTTTCATAAATTTCAAACTGGACAATGCATTGAAACGTAGCAATTTCATTGAAATTCTTCATTAAGCAATAATTACATGTTGTTGCAGGCAAAAATAAACAACTTCTTCACTTGTTTACATTTATTGCTCCATTTGCGTCAATTTTCGTCAAATTTCATTTATTTACATTAATCAAAAATTTGCACAAAAACTTTTTATTTTTTCATTTCAGTAACTTTTTTAAATAAATCAACTTTAATTTCTTTAATTACGACAAAATTGCAACAATTACTGAGCGATTTTGTTAAAATTATAGAAATCGAAAAAAATTAAAAGCTGATTCACTTAAAAGAATTTTTTTTAGAAATATTTAAATATCAGTTAAGAGTAAAATTTATGTTTGATTTTAAAATGCTGCAGGATTGATCCAAGAACAAATTTGAAATATCGAACTTATTTATGCAACAATCGTGATTACTGCAACATCGACTGTCAGTCAGAAATACCAGTGGTTGATGATAAATGTTTGATTTTTTTTTTAAGAGAGAAAGTAAACTTTATTTGCAATTGTTTGCTTATAAAGTGCGCAATAATGATATTGTCATTAATTGTTAAAGAATTGCAGCAATTTATGCGAGTACGTTGAAATGTTTTGAATGCAGTAATTTTGGAACGAATTGTTACAGTAATACGTGCACTACTAATAAAAATGGATATTGTTTTTTCCGTGAGTTTTTAGAATTGGAGAAATTTTCATTTTTTTTTCTTAGCTTTCGATTTAATTACTAATAGTTGGAATATTATCATAACTAAGCAAAAATTCATACTTTTAAATTCTCTTTTAATTTATGCTACAATTTAATATTCTCTTTTTCATTATTCATATGTTAATTATTTGTTACAGAAATTTGCCTAATTAATTAATTAAAGCTAACTTAAAAGAACACCGAAATCCAAAAAATAATTGAACCATAATTAAAAGTAATGAATTGAAAAAATGGTTTAAAAATAGCTTTCAGTATGTTATATAATAATATTGAAGTAGAATTTGCAGAAATGCTAAATGTTTCAATGAATGGACTACGCAATTTGCATTACCGTAAGCAATGTGCTGATGTTGCATTTTCTAAAACACCAGATGGTAATATTATTACCGAAGTTAACAAATGCGTCACCAGGTTAATTAATGAAAAGTTTAATAGTTCAAAAAGATTGTTACTAAGATAAAATCAATATTTTTTTATTATGAAAAAAAAAATTTTACGGAAATTTCGGAAATTGTTTGAAAGAAATTACAAGCAATAATAAAGAGGATTTTACATTGGCATTTTGTTAAGATTAGAGTTCAAAATATACTAGGCCAACATAATGAATGAATGTTAGTGAACATTATTATTATTAGTTTTGTAGTACTGATATGTTTGGAAATCAATTCTACACATTATTCTGTAACGAAACCAATTTTTGTAACGCTAATTGTTGGATTCCAAACGATTCACCGGTACCCGTGATCTCTCGGTCATCATTTTCCAGATATTTTAGTGAAATGACATATTTTGCTGCTCTCTCTTGGCAATTTCTCTACATTTATAAATAATTATGTGAGATGACTATAATTTCGTGAAAAAAAATGGAATTTAAATCATAAATTACTTGGCTTAGCTTGGCTTGGCTGTTTTGTGTTTTGTAATAACAGCTATGAAAGTGTAACAATAGTCAACAATATTAATAATATCAGTAATTTAGAAAGGATTGATTGAAACGAATGGAATTTTTGAAGCAGCTGTCTATTGCATAAAGCATAACCTACTGCAAAGTCAAACAAGTAACAAACTTAAGGCTCACCACAATTAGTTTGCTTTTTTATACAAAGTTTCCAAAGGTCTCGAAATATTCGGATAGTTAAACGAAAAAAACTTCAGTATAATATAATGAATAAATAATTAGCATATCAGCTACGGTTCGTTATTGCAACAGAAAGAATATTAATTATCACATACGTGATAATACGTCATATTCTCAGGCAGCATATTTGATATGACTTGTAGGTTTCAATTAATGTATAAATTATAACTTGAGCTTAAAGTACAATGAAATCAAAAACTCTCCAATCACGTAAATCACATAAATTATTGGGAATGCAAAATGAAGTCACTGGAACTCATTAATTTCAACATTTAACCTAACTAATCTTCATTGGCACAATTGGTATAATCTGCAAAATGTCCTAGTCCTTATTGGCGCTAATGTGTAATTTACAAAACGTTAGCCAGAATGGTTTGGCTAATTTAAATGACGAATTTATTTGGAAAAAAAATTTTTTAAAAAAATATTCATCAATCACTATCTATACTACTAAACTGTTGAAAACTTGAAAATCTTGATATAAAAGAGAAGAAAGCCACAAATAGTTCGAATTTGGAAATAAAAGTGTTGAAATTAAATCGGACAGCGTCACCAAAACTTAAATATTAGAAAATTACTTGAAATATTTGAAAAATAGACAATTGAGTTATAACAGATAATTGTTGCATTATTTTGCTGTTTTTAGTAAATTTGTTCACATTTTAGAATTTGAGAACTGAAAGGTAAGAAGTTCAAATTTTGTTATCAGTTATTTCCTATTTCATTCACTTTCCTCACCATTTCAAACACGATACGTTACTAAGAATTCAAGTAGCTCTTGCAGCTCCCTTCTTTCCTTATCGTTTAATAGAATGATAAGCAATAGAGCAGCGTAATGTTCGTGGCATGAACATAATTGTTATGCTTGGCAATGTAACGACAACGCTATCATTTATCATCCTTAATACTGATTGATAAATACAAGAAGTAGAACAGAGTCATACTGAGTGATGACAGCTGTGATGGAAATGTTATTGATGCAAAGAGAAATGCCCATAATGTAACGACACAAATAACGACACAGATGCATAGGTCAACTCACCAACCAGACATTGTCACCATACCGCTAAGAGAGCTAACAAAAATATTCTTACAAATGACAATGATATCATTTATTCTTAAAAAATAACAAAAATTCAATAGTTATCAAAATTACTGGTTTAAAACTTCAACGAACAATGATGTCACAAGCATAAATGAAATTAAAATGATATTAAGCGACATAATTCTAAAAAAAAAAGAAAAAAAAAATGCCTAATGAGAAATAAAATAATTAATAAAGTTGCTATAATCGATAAAATGAGAGATATTCCGGAATGAGGTCACAAGCTAATGATACCGTAGAACGGGAAATGCGAGAACTATAGTCTAAGATGAAAGTATAAAAAAATTTCTCTTCCCATTAACCTATTTTCAAGCTTGTTTCAATGCTTGTTATAAAAGCATCTCTTCCGAGAATTCCCTCATAGCTACCTGAACAGAAGACTTCTTTTACAAGCACTCAGTTAGTTTCTTCATTACTCTTTACCTTCTTGCTAAAAATTTAATTATCGTTAATGACCCAATCGATTCTTTTGATCATTTGTTCAACATAATCTGATAACTGAAACTTATTTATCTATATTGTAGCGATGGCTTCCTTGCAATTTGCCACGACATTGTTGTTATTGCTAGCTCTGTACGCAGTATCAGTGACAGCGTCTGACTGGTGGGACGATGACTGGCATCACCCATTCCATCATCATCATCATCATCATCATGGACATCACGGTCATCACGATGGACATCATGGATTCCACCATTATCTACATCACGGTCATCATTTCCCGTGGCATCACTTTTTCCACCACGGTCATCATGGTCATCATGGTCATCATGGTCATCATGGTCATTTTGATTGATAAAAACGAGATTGAAATGTTTGCAGTGATTCTTATTAAAAAGTAGAAATTCTATCATGTCACAATTAGAATTATTTGTAATTATCACATATCAAACAATGATAAATTATTTCTTCTTCCCTTTTTTCATCACTGCTATTAAACCAAAAAATTTCATCAAATTATTGCTAAAAAATTCAAAATATCCTTAAATACTTAAATACGTTAACCTTAAATACCTTTATGTACTATTAACATCTCTCGCAGTTACTGTAACCATGATCGATTGCGATACATGATTTCTTCATTTGTCGAAAAAATACAGCTGAAAAGGTATATCCGATAATTGTTCAACATCATAGAAAGAAACCAATGTGATATAAAAGTGAAGGAAAACCTAGGCTTAATTACATATATATATTATTAACATATCTCTAGGTGCTGTAATTATGATTGGTTACGATACATGATTTTCGTTTGTCCAAAAAATACTATTGCAAAGGTAGATTCCGATAATGTTCAACATTATAGAAAAGAATAAAGTTAATTAGTTTCCTTTTTTTCGACATTAGGACAGGAAAAAGAACTGCAAAGTGTACTAAAGACTGAATATAAACTGAACTCTCCTAAAACAAATGGAACCTCGCCAAAGAAAATGAAGTCAATGGAGACAAACTTTGTGTTATCTTTTACAAATAAAAAAGAAATTTATTCAGCAATTTTTAATGGATAGATGGTTGAATCCAATGCATAATTATTTGATCTGAAGGAATTACTTTTGAATACCTAGAATCTAATGAAAATGAAAAATTCTTTTTCTTTTATGGAATTTGTTGTCCAAAAAAAAACAATCTTATCATTGAAGAATATTCGTCCCTTCTCACAGTATGGTTGAAAGAAAAAAGAAATGAATTGGGGAAGTTCCTTTGACTTTGAAAAAGTATTGATACCGATATGATCTGTCTCAGTCAAGTTTCAAGTTTTCAGTTGATTGTTCAGGTTACAACTCATTTTTTCTTTTCCCGTAAAAGTATCCAAGTGAGCCACTTTTTCTTATAGAAATTTTGAGCATATAGTAATACATACTATCAAGAAGAAGCCTTTTTGATTTCACTGAAATCATTATAATAAACAAAATCAATAAGCTTTCAATTTCCAATTTATATTTCTGTTGCTCTGTTTTGGTGTATTAATTTATTCATTTATTTTGGAACTTTTCAACATTTTGGTGATATTACATTAAATATATCCAGAATGTACCAAAAATATCAAGAAATATATTCATTTAGAATTCATTGATCAGGAATCATAATGTTATTGAAAGATATCAAGCATGACATTTAATATTAATGTCTGCAAACATTCAATTTATTTCAATTTCAATCTTTCAAAAATTCTCAATCATTTGCTTTCAATCCCATTTCCATTCATCGTGGCGCTGTAAATGATGGCCGCCATGATGAGAATGATGGTGGAATTGGTGATGATGGTCATCGTGATGTGGATAGTGGTGGAATCCATGATGTCCACCGTGATGCCATGGGAAATGTTCATGATGATGGAATGGGTGATGCCAGTCGTCGTCCCACCAGTCAGCTGTCACTGATACTGCGTAGAGAGCTAGCAATAACAACAATGTCGTGGCAAATTGCAACGATGCCATCGCTAGAATATAGATGATTAAGTTTTAGTTATCAGATTATGTTGAACAAATGATCAAAAGGATCGATTGGGGTCATTTAAGATAATTAAATTATTAGCAAGAAGGTAAAGAGTAATGACGAAACTAACTGAGTGCTTGTAAAGGAAGTCTTCTGTTCAGGTATCTATGAGGAAATTCACAAAGGAGATGCTTTTATAACAAACATTGAAACAAGCTTGAAATTAGGTTAATGGAAAGAGAATTTTTTATACTTTCATGCTTAGACCATAATTCTCTCATTTCCCGTTCTACGATATCATTAGCTTGTGGCCTCATTTCGGAATATCTCCCACTTTATCCACTACAGCACCTTTATTAATTATTTTTTATCTCGTTATGCATAAATGCTGTCTCTCAATATTCTTTTAATTTCATTTGTGCTTGTGACATTTTTGTTCGTTAAAGTTTTAAACCAATAATTTTGAAAACTACTAAATTTTTGAAATTTTTTAAGAATAAATGATATCATTGCCACTTGCAAGAATATTGTTGTTAGCTTTGTTGCCAGTATCGGTAACAATGTCTAATTGGTGACTGAGTTGACCTATGGCATCATTATCATTACATTATGGAGGTTGTCGTTACATTCATGAGCATATCAACTATGTTTATACTACGAATATCACGCTATTCTAGTGCTTACTATTTGGTCAAATGATAAGGAAAAAAGGGAGTTACTTATCATTTATCATTCTGAACATTAACTGATAAATACAAGAAGTAGAATAGTGTCCTATTGAGTGACGAATGCTGTGATGGAAATGTTGTTGATGCACAGGGAAATGTCCGTAATATAATGATACTGACTTAGGTCAATTTAGTCATCGTCCCATCAATCAAACATTGTCATCGATGCTGCCAACAAAGCTAATAATAATATTTTTGCAAGTGGCAATAATATCATTTATTCTTAAAAAAATTTTAAAAATTCAAAAGTTTTCAAAATTACTGGTTTAAAACATCAACGAATAATGATGTTACAACATAAATGAAATTAAAAGAATATTAAGAGACATCATTCCATGCTTAATGGAAAAGAAAAAATTAATAAAGTTGATTTAATAGATAAATTGAGAGAAATTCCGAAAGATGGAAGTATAAAAAATTCTTTTCCCATTAACCCAATTTCAAGCTTGTTTCAATGTTTGTTATAAAAGCATCTCTTTTGTGAATTTCCTCATAGATACCTGAACAGAAGACTTCTTTTACAAGCACTCAATTAGTTTCTTCATTACTCTTTCCTTCTTGCTAATAATTTAATTATCTTAAATGATCGATCCTTTTGATCATTTGTTCAACATAATCTGATAACTAAAACTTAATCATCTATATTCTAGCGATGGCATCGTTGCAATTTGCCACGACATTGTTGTTATTATTAGCTCTGTGTGCAGTATCGGTGACAGCGTTTGGCTGGTGGGACGATGATGATTAGGATCAACCATTCCATCTTCATCATCACGAACATTTCCCATGGCATCACGGTGGATATCATGGATTCCACCACCATCCACATCACGATGACCATCATCACCAATTCCACCATCATTCTCATCATGGCGGCCATCATTTACAGGGCCACGATGAATGGAAATGGGATTGAAAGCAAATGACTGAGAATTTTTGAAAGATTGAAATTGAAATAAATTGAATGTTTGCAGGCATTAATATTAAATGTCATGCTTGATATCTTTCAATAACATTATGATTCCTGATCAATGAATTCTAAATGAATATATTTCTTGATATTTTTGGTACATTCTGGATATATTTAATGTAATATCACCAAAATGTTGAAAAGTTCCAAAATAAATGAATAAATTAATACACCAAAACAGAGCAACAGAAATATAAATTGGAAATTGAAAGCTTATTGATTTTGTTTATTATAATGATTTCAGTGAAATCAAAAAGGCTTCTTCTTGATAGTATGTATCACTATTTGCTCAAAATTTCTATAAGAAGAAAAAGTGGCTCACTTAGATACTTTTACGGGAAAAGAAAAAATGAGTTGTAACCTGAACAATCAACTGAAAACTTGAAACTTGACTGAGACAGATCATATCGGTATCAATACTTTTTCAAAGTCAAAGGAACTTCCCCAATTCATTTCTTTTTTCTTTCAAGAAAGTACACATATCACGGAAAGAAGGTTAGAGTTCAAGTATCGAGAACTCGTTGATTAATCCTGTAATTAATCCCTATTTCAATCTATCGTCCTGATATGGTTGTTAATCACTCATGATAAAACCAAATTTGATCTTTTTATTCGCAACTAGTTTTCTCAAACATAATGCCCACCTCGAGATGACTGCAGTCTATAACCTGAATTAGAATCAGGGCTGAATCTCTTTCTTATTCTTCATTCTTTATTTTTGTCAAATATTCGTCAATGATAAGATTATTTTTTTTTTTTGGACAACAAATTCCATAAAAGAAAATGAATTTTTCATTTTCATTAGATTCTAGGTATTCAAAAGTAATTCCTTCAGATCAAATAATTATGCATTGGATTCAACCATCTATCCATTAAAAATTGCTGAATAAATTTCTTTTTTATTTGTAAAAGATAACACAAAGTTTGTCTCCATTGACTTCATTTTCTTTGGCGAGGTTCCATTTGTTTTAGGAGAGTTCAGTTTATATTCAGTCTTTAGTACACTTTGCAGTTCTTTTTCCTGTCCTAATGTCGAAAAAAAGGAAACTAATTAACTTTATTCTTTTCTATAATGTTGAACATTATCGGAATCTACCTTTGCAATAGTATTTTTTGGACAAACGAAAATCATGTATCGTAACCAATCATAATTACAGCACCTAGAGATATGTTAATAATATATATATGTAATTAAGCCTAGGTTTTCCTTCACTTTTATATCACATTGGTTTCTTTTCTATGATGTTGAACAATTATCGGATATACCTTTTCAGCTGTATTTTTTCGACAAATGAAGAAATCATGTATCGCAATCGATCATGGTTACAGTAACTGCGAGAGATGTTAATAGTACATAAAGGTATTTAAGGTTAACGTATTTAAGTATTTAAGGATATTTTGAATTTTTTAGCAATAATTTGATGAAATTTTTTGGTTTAATAGCAGTGATGAAAAAAGGGAAGAAGAAATAATTTATCATTGTTTGATATGTGATAATTACAAATAATTCTAATTGTGACATGATAGGAATTTCTACTTTTTAATAAGAATCACTGCAAACATTTCAATCTCGTTTTTATCAATCAAAATGACCATGATGACCATGATGACCATGATGACCATGATGACCGTGGTGGAAAAAGTGATGCCACGGGAAATGATGACCGTGATGTAGATAATGGTGGAATCCATGATGTCCATCGTGATGACCGTGATGTCCATGATGATGATGATGATGATGGAATGGATGATGCCAGTCATCGTCCCACCAGTCAGACGCTGTCACTGATACTGCGTAGAGAGCTAGCAATAACAACAATGTCGTGGCAAATTGCAAGGAAGCCATCGCTACAATATAGATAAATAAGTTTCAGTTATCAGATTATGTTGAACAAATGATCAAAAGGATCGATTGGGTCATTAACGATAATTAAATTTTTAGCAAGAAGGTAAAGAGTAATGAAGAAACTAACTGAGTGCTTGTAAAAGAAGTCTTCTGTTCAGGTAGCTATAAGGGAATTCTCGGAAGAGATGCTTTTATAACAAACATTGAAACAAGCTTGAAAATAGGTTAATGGGAAGAGAAATTTTTTTATACTTTCATCTTAGACTATAGTTCTCTCATTTCCCGTTCTACGGTATCATTAGCTTGTGCCTCATTTCAAATTCAGGTGGCCTTATTTCCAATATAAAATGAATAAAAAATGCCAATGAACAACGAGTAGAATTACTCGTGCAATTAACTTTCCTATTTTTTCTCCATTAAACAAGTTTAACCATCACTGTAATATTTGTTTTGAACAAATCGGTTAAGTGAACAAAAAATGATGGCCATGAGATGTTGCAAAAATCACATTCGTCGTATCGTTGCAGCCGAAAATTTCCCTAGCAATATGCAACAAAATTTTAGCAATTGCTAAGGAGGAGCTTTCATACGAACAAAATATATTTAATTGCAGGGCAGCTTTTTTTGAAATTTCAGTTTTTTTTTTTAAATTTAACTTAAAAAAAAAAAAAAAAAAAAAAAAAAAAACACATCAAATGTAAGCACTGCTTTGGAATACAATTGATGAACTATGCTTCAGATCATTTTCCGCATAGATTAACTGGCAGGCGACTTTTGTGCATTTAATACTAGAATGTCGGATGAAATCAAAAAGTAATGCATCTAATGCGTTATTTCCTTTTTTTTTTTGAATTTAAAAATAAAGTAGACGAATATTTAAAACTTGATTTGTGTTTGTCGTAATGCACCAGGCATCTTTTACAGTGTGG
>JBAMDO010000175.1:0-119039 GCA_037074765.1 Mansonella perstans
ATTATTCAATTTAACTAGTTTATTCAATTATTCAACTATTTTAGTTGTTTTAGTTGGATAAAAACACAAAAACTATTTTAGTTGGATGATTGAAATCTAAAGGTAATCAGTTACCAGCAGTCTCTTCCATCATTTTAAAGAAAAAGAGCCCACTTCCCAGAATCGTGGAAGCACGTAGATAAAAATGCAAGCATAGATGTAAAATGTAAGCCTTTTTCCAAGTTCATTCCTGCACCTTACGTTTCGGTATTTTTTCACTCTTTAGTTTCTTTTTAAATTATTCATATATTCTTACAAAGAATATTATCATATAACCAACATTTTTATAGCATTATTTATGTGTTAAGAGGTGCTTCTGTTAAGAAATGCAACAATCCTTTGGATACTATAGCACTAAATGCTGTGCGTTGTTTTTGAAAATTGCCACCTAATTTTCATTTAAAATTGATTTTCATGCTGATCTCTTTGCCTTTTTTTTACATTTCATTATTTTGTCATTTTCTGCATGTCTGATTTTTTATTTAAACTTGTTTTAGTCTTTTTGTTTTCGAAAATCCATTCCAACTTTGAAAATTTCGATTTCACTTATAATTTGGAATTACTGTCGAATTCATTCTATTTGCAATTTTTTGATTATTTTAATAGGTTTGCTGAGTAATGATCAGCAGCAGAACGCGAATATGTTGCGCCTAGAAGCGGCGCTGCTGCCGCAGCTGCAGGAACGATGAAAAACTTATTAATTTCATTCTTTTTTCTTTTAAAAATTCATGTAGTTTTTTCATTTCGAAAACTTTTTATTGAAAGTCTACATATAATGCGTAATAAATTTTTTCTTACAAATTACTTTATTCCTTGTTGGAAGACTATCTAAATTTAAAAAATAAAATAAAATCAAAGGGATCATATCGACAAATGGTGATGGTGCGACCGCAGTTGACATTATGAACAACTGTATGCCAAAATTATCTATAGTTCCATCTGCTACAGCGAAAGTAATTACTATCAGTGTTCCAAATATCTTTTTTAATAATGATGAGGGCGGAAAAAACAAAACGATCAGCGTTTAGGGAATCATTCTTCAATTAATGATAGAGCCGCATTTGCTTGCGAAAATGTTGTTAACGTTGATCATTTTCCAAGATTCGTTTGTTACTAATTATTCATGCTTGATTTTCCTCTAAATTTGTATCATTGTAATTTTGTCATTTTAAAAATTTTAAAAAGCAATGAGAAATCTCATACTGTTGTTTTATGAGATATTTTTTTTCCTTATCAACTTTCATCATATGGCATAGAAAGGAATCGAAAAGTTTTTAGAGACCGAACATCTGAAAATACGTTTTAATCATAATCTTTAATTATTTATATTCATTGCAGTTGGTTGATGTAAAGCACCAACTGAGCAAAGCACGAGATGCAAAATCAGTCACTAAAATTAAACGTAAAAAAACGAGCAAATGACGAGGTTCCTCTTTTCATATTATTGTGAATATGTCTTGCAGTTGTTTTTATTTTATGCATATGCTTTTTGCAGCTTGTTAGGAAACATTTTGCAGTATTGTTAGAAAAAATTTCTTTGTGAGAAAAAATTTTGCGGGATAAGGTATCTATTAGAAGTAGATTTTCGACTTTCATTTTTCTACAGTCTTTATTTTTTTTAAAAAATTGCAAATTCTTTCTACAATCTTCATTTTTATCGATGCACTGATTCCCAACTCTGAACAGCGCAGCACGTGTAATTACCAAGGAGGAAAAGACTTTTTTTCCATATTGTAATCCATGCGACAATTTGTTCGCAATATAATCAAAGTATGGTTAACTCATCTCCTGGTTAATCAGCTCACTGTTGGCCGAGTGTGCACGATTGCACATCGATTATTCCTTCAAAGGAATCCTTCTATTTCTTCACTTGCATCCTAATTTATTTCTTTTTATTCCACAACGATTGCATCTTATTCGCGTTGATTCTTATATAATTAGTAAACACTGTGTGTATTCCTGATATTATGCTATAATTTCAAATTTATCCGATCATTCAAGCTTATAACAAATCTTTCGAATTAAAAATAAACTGCGGAACAAAAATTTTTCGAATTAAAAATTAAAAATAAACTGTGGAATCCAAAAATGGATCATGTAATATAGCATGGGATGGTTGCATTCACCTGCTCATATTTTCAGATCATTTCATTTTAGAAAAGCCAACAAATGGAGTCCAGTTAGTCCTACAAGGGTCATCATTTCAGAAGAGGTGCTGTATATAAAAGTATGAATCTTAGGAGTAAAGAATGGCGCCAGTTCCGAGCATTTTCGCCGCCAGTTCTGCGCCGTGTTGTGAATTTGTTTAGCGGACAAATCTCGTATTGAGTTGTATGTCAGAGCACGAATCTTTTCGTTTACTCATTTTTGACGAATTTACATTTGGAAAATACTTGTTTTGGCCTTAATCTTACTAAAACGTTTATGTGCGCAGAATCCAAGATTGCGATATGAAAAGCGCGTCTAATACAAGCGCAATGATGACAAGAATAAGAGGGAAAATAAAAATAAATAAGAATCAAGTCACGCTCTACGATAATGATATACTCTTGAATAAATGCAACTTTTTATGAATTTATCTTGCAAAATTGCCACCGCAATCTTCGTATGTAAATGACAGACAGTTTTGTGTTTCATCCTTATAATAAAACTGTAGCTTTTCTGCTTACTTTATCATTTATTACAACGAGTTATCTATGATTTTTTATTTCACTCCAGAGATATTTTTCAAAAATCCATAAATAAATTTTAGAATCCTAAATTGTTTCCCAAAACCAAAAAAAGCATATTATAAAAGAAGACCGAATAACATATTGTTTGCTGCAGCTTCTGATTCCGTACCATTTTCGTAACGATATCCAGGATCTTCCTGTAGCTTGCTGTTGATAGTACCACTGCAAAAATAAATATCACAATTAATGGTACATCTTTTAGAACAGATAAATTTATGTATTTTCTTTTCTACGAAATTGTATCATATTGTACATAATCAAACCTAAGAGCGTCATCAATTAAATTACTTGGCTTTAATTAATTAATTTGAAACATTTAAATATCTTAACTTCTAGGAAATATAAACAAAATCACTTTCTTTGAAATCCTTGCAATTTTCCCCTTTTTCAAATATGCAAAGTACGTTTACTTCTGTGAAAAAAAATGACATATAAATACACTTCAGTGACATCTCTGCAAACTTACATAATTAAAATTTACAAACAAATTACCAATTAATGCCTATTGCCCAGATCAATACGAGCAAAAAGCTAAATATCGTAGTCATATATTCCGCACGTCCTAACATGTTCATTATAACGAAGACGTATCGGTCCTGAAAAAAAAGATATCTTGTGGATGCTTCATCAAATTAAAAAAACTTCACCGATACAGTTATAGAAATGCACACAGAACCAGGAGAAATTTAGGAATGTTCTTAAATGAAATTTAATCGTTTTATTTCATCTCTCAATAGTAGAAGAAAAAAAGACGGTATGCTAACTATAATGGAAAAGTTTTTTCTGAAATAACTAATGAAATTTGATCAATGTTTAATTTGAACAAATGTGGAAGTATTCCTGATAAATATTTTTGATAATTGTATATCATTTCATTGTAATATTGTAATAAATCAATTTGAAACTAATTTTAAGTAAAAATTCTCATTAAATTTTAACAAATGTGCTCTTATTTTTTTGAACGAAGAAATTAAGCAAAAATTCTCACCATCATTTAAACAGAAAGATATGTGTTGATAATGTTGATAACAAGAGATAAAATGAAAAATAGGAAAATTTTGTAAAAAATGATTTTTTTTGGCAACATATATCCTTATTGTTTAAATGTAGTAATTTAATGAAGATAGCAGAAAGAATGTAGTAATTATTATTTTTCGTATCAGATGTAAAATATTGCTTTATACTTGCAATTTGCACACTTTGTTTAATTATTCTTGTTCATATGAAAGATTATTTGAAAAAGCGGAAAAGGAATAAGTCGTTGGTTACATAACATAAGTAAAAAATACTGCTTCGTGAACGTTACGAAAAATCAATGAATTTAGGAAATATACAAAAAAATTGTATTTATAGCTAATTTTTAGTAATAAAATTTAGCAAATAACCATTTAAAGAAAATGATTATTTATATTATATATGAAGGAAAAAGAACTTATGCATGCAATGTTTGATGCATGCAATGTTTGATCGAATAAAACTTGTGTCACCGTATGTCAACATTTATCAACGATTGGCATATATTTTTTAAGCAGATCTACATCAAATGTAAAGTATAGATTAATTTTTAGAATGGACCAAATAAATTTCTTTTTAAAGAAATTACTCAATTAAATGATTGTAATCAAAATGGGTAAATTTTGTGAGAGAAACGGAAATAATATACAGTTGTTATTTAAGTCGATTTTTCTCACTACACTCAGCATATGTCATGAAAAGGATTTCAACATGTTAAAGCATTTAAAGTATTGTCATAAAAAGTATTTCCATACAAAGAATTCATCACAAAATGAAAAATTTGCAAAACATTTTCCCAAGTGATGATATTTAATCATCAAAATTTTCTTTACTTAATGTTGGGAAAGCTGTACATCGACAATGTAATTTCCATGCATATTTTTTTCTACGTGTAAAATATCAATCTTTTATGTAAATTCTTCGTGCAAACCTTGCAAAGTTCTTATTTATTTTTCCATATTATAATCCATGCGGCAATTTGTTTTCAATATAATCAAAGTACGGTTAACTCACCACTTGGTTAGTAAGTTTAGCAAATTGTTTTGCTACGTATTTGTTGATATTAAATAACGTTTTTTGGTAGTACTCGAAATTGCATCTTATGAGATCAAGAATTTTTTCAGCAATGAGAGAAAATAGCAGAAAATAAGTTTACATACAAGAAAGGCTCTGGTTGGTATGTTTCAATGTTTCAACGTTTCAAAGTTTCAATGCTTCTTTTTAACTTCTTTGTTCTTTCCATTTGCTTTTAATGAAGAAGAAATAAGAAACGAAAATATCAAAAGAAAAAAATTCGAATAATTCCAATTTGAGTAATTTGCGTAATTTTATTAATTTTTGAGTAATTTGAATTACTCAAGTTCGAATTTTTCAGTAATAGAAACTTTTAAAAATAGAAACGTTTTTTTACACAAGGTGTGTAGCCAGCAAGATGGGTTTGCTAGCCGCTAAAAGTAAATCATTTTTGCAACATTTTTTCATTTTACTTTTGCATTCATTTGTTATTTGAGAATTTATTTCCACTTTAATTTCAATTTCATTTAATTCAATTTTTTTTTGCTCTGTTTTTCATCTAATTATGCGAAAATTTTCAACAATTTATAAAGGGTGTTATTATCGATAAATTTTATGCAACATTTTGTTACAGTGAATTGTGACATTTAAAAAATGCTGTAATAATTTGCAACAAAAAAGATAATGATATACGAAAATATACAAAGTGTACGGAAATATAGCCTTTTTGGTCTAATTAAAATCAAGCCAAAACAACAGAACCGATATCATACGCACATACATGAAAAACTTCTACGAACTTTTTTCATTTTTTTTCATCCATGAATGAGAAAGCAAGCTTGATGAAGTTACAAATTTGATCATTGAAATAAAAAAACACTGACTATTAAAAAAAAGCAAAAGTATGAGATTAGTTAAGTTTATATTTCAAAGTATATAACTACTTGATTTTTTGTTTTGCTTTTTTTCATTTTTCAATATTTTTTCTAAATACATTTAATATTTCATTTAATTTTATCGCTTTGAATTTAAAATTTCGAAAAATTATTCTATAAAAATTATAAAATACTGTGAATTTCATGACATAATCATTATGTTTGAGTTGACTAATCACAGAATATTTTTTTCGCATGTATAACTTGCTTTATTAAAAATTATCACAATAATTTTTTCCTACAACGATTTTTCTCAAAATATTTTGCTTGATATTACATTTCAGAAAGATATGTGTTGATAATGTTGATAACAAGAGATAAAATGAAAAAGAGAAAAATTTAGTAAAAAATGATTCTTTTTTGGCAACATATATCCTTATTGTTTAAATGTAGTAATTTAATGAAGATAGCAGAAAGGATGTAGTAATTATTATTTTTCGTATCAGATGTAAAATATTGCTTTATACTTGCAATTTGCACACTTTGTTTAATTATTCTTGTTCATATGAAAGATTATTTGAAAAAGCGGAAAAGGAATAAGTCGTTGGTTACATAACGTAAGTAAAAAATATTGCTTCGTGAACGTTACGAAAAATCAATGAATTTAGGAAATATACAAAAAATTGTATTTATAGCTAATTTTTAGTAATAAAATTTAGCAAATAACCATTTAAAAAAAATGATTATTTATATTATATATGAAGGAAGAAGAACTTATGCATGCAATGTTTGATGCATGCAATGTTTGATCGAATAAAACTTGTGTCACCGTATGTCAACATTTGTCAACAATTGGCATATATTTTTTAAGCAGATCTACATCAAATGTAAAGTATAGATTAATTTTTAGAATGGGCCAAATAAATTTCTTTTTAAAGAAATTACTCAATTAAATGATTGCAATCAAAATGGGTAAATTTTTGTGAGAGAAACGAAAATAATATACAGTTGTTATTTAAGTCGATTTTTTCTTCACTACACTCAGCATATGTCATGAAAAGGACTTCAGCATGTTAAAGCATTTAAATTATTTGTCATAAAAAGTATTTTCCATGCAAAAAATTCATCATAAAATGAAAAATTGCAAAACATTTTTCCATAGTGATGATATTTAATCATCAAAATTTTCTTTACTTGATGTTGGGAAAGCTGTACATCTGACAATGTAATTTCCATTTTCCTCTACGTGTAAAAATAAATCTTTTATGTAAATTCTTCTTGCAAACCTTGCAAAGTTCTTACATGCTGCTTATTTTTCCATATTGTAATCCATGCGACAATTTGTTCTCAATATAATCGAAGTACGGTTAACTCACCACTTGGTTAATCAGTTTAGCAAATTGTTTTGCTGCGTATTTGTTGATGTTAAATAAAGTCTTTTGGTAGTACTCGAAATTGCACTTTATGAGGCAAAAATTTTTTCACCGGTGAAAGAAAGTAGAAGAAGGTAAGTTCACATACAAAAAAAGCTCTGGTTGGTATGTTTCGAAGTTTCAATGCTTTCATTTGCTTTTAATGCAGAAGAAATAAGAAACGAAAATATCAAAAGCAAAAAAATTCGAATAATTCCAATTTGAGTAATTTGCGTAATTTTATTAATTCTTGAGTAATTTGAATTATTCAAGTTCGAATTTTTCAGTAATAGAAATTTTTAAAAATAGAAATGTTTTTTTATACAAGGTGTGCCACCAGCAAGATGGGTTTGTTTTCAACATGGTATAGTCGTAGACAAGGTAAAACAGTAATGTATGCATTAAAATCCCCTCACTGCATCGACCTGTTGTCCCACAAATTTGCAGAACGTTTCAAAATTTTACTTCAAGCTACAGCAGCTCAAGCTGGATAATTAAACCGACGAGTAATTAAACCAACTTCATCATTCTCGTATGATTATGAGTACATAGAAGCTTTTCTTTTCATTAAATTCTCTAAATTATCAGAAATTTGATTCAAATTCGTTAAAGCGGTATAATTCTAATCGTTTTCGATGGGATAAGTAATACATATTGCTGTAAAAATAAATAAAAAGTGCTTTTGCAATGAAAATTTGAAATCAGATTTTTGGTGTTACTGTTGGCTTAACTGCTTCTCTTCGTAGCATTAACATTCACGAAGTTGATGGGTTAAGGCTTTATTTCTCTGTAACTGATTATAGTTTTGGCTATATTATGGTAGTATTATGATAGGATTAAATCTTACTTGAAATTTAGATTTTAAATTTCGTTTTAATAAATTCCAAACTTTTTTTGCGTTTAAATTTATTCGAATTTTGTTCTAAGAAAGTAAATCAAAGTAAAGTTTTAAGAAAGTAAAGCAAATGTGATTGGGCTAAATTTCGATTAATTTTTTCAAAATCCAAGGAAATTAGTAGTAAAAAAAAAAGCTCTTGGAAGTAATGATAGTTTCGATTGCTAATGTTCACATAGTTTATGCTAAGGCTTATGCTTAGGTCTAGGCTTGTTTTAAGCTTGGGATAGGCCAAGGCTTAGGATATAAACATTCAATTTCATGAAGCGAATCTTTGTTATGCCTTCAATCCGAACTTTTCATTGCTAATGAACACATGGAATTTATGCTTAACCTTTGCTTATTTTTGTTTACGACTATACCACGTTGAAAGCAAGACATCATGTCCGATCTGCAAGTTGGGTATTTTTTTTTAGCAACATTAGTTAATCTTTGATATTTGAACTTCATATTTGACTATAAGACGTTGAATGGATTTAACTTTGAAAGGACAAGGCGAATGGTTTTTATCTAACTTCAGAGTGCTTCGACAAATGATCTGGTCATTTTCCCAGCTTTCAACTATTGTCTGGCTAATTGTAATTAATATCCCTCAAGGAAAAGGATTTGATGTCCGTTATTTTTGCAACAAATAAATAAATGATTTTAATAAAATTATCCGATACTGTTGTAACGCTTACTTCCAAAATTATTGCAGTTGCTAGCTAGTTTTGCTGGAATATCACTTAAAAATTATTTTTTCTTGAAGCAATCAGCTGTCATGAAAATCATCAGATTTTCTTTCTCTTTCTTCATTTTACCCAATATATAAAATTATTGAAAGAAAAAGCCTAATATATAAAATTACTGCTGTAAAAATATAAAAAATCTGTTTTCGATTTAATTGAGTGTTCAGTTGTTCATATCTTCAAATATTGAATTTCGTATGAATTAGGTTGTTTGGAATGTCCCAAGTGAAGCATGCGCAAAAACTAAGTGGAAAACGGGACTGCCAGAAAACTACAGTATGCTCGTGAATGATAAGAACCACACATTTCGTGGCGAAGTTATCACTCTTTTGTACGAAGAACATTTCGGCTTATATCCATACTTTAAAAATGAGTCTAATATAACATCAGATGTTAATGGCGGCATTCCTCAAGTAAGTGGCTCTTTCAGTCTTTCCATTCATAATAGCAAGAAAACTAAGAGAGATGCCGAATGAAACAACATCGATAAAATAGTAATTTCCACAGCAGTTATAAATTCTGCTTGCATCAACAACGGCAACATAACTCGAATCACTTGAGACATTTGACCTTTTACTTTTGACTTTTTAGCTTTCATCTAACAAAGCAGTAAAAGCAATAAAACAGCCAAAGCTCTTGCAAAAGATGATTTCAATCATTTTCGCACTAAAGTTCACTCAAAACAAAGCAGCGAAACTTATGCGACATTAATGCTAGTGAAATGATAGATAAAATTGCAAAATGAAAAAATAGATAGCTTAATCAGTGAGGCCTATTAATCCTTCATGAATCAATTTATCGTCAAAACTGATTCCAGAATATAACCACAATTATTGATTTATTTATGCACTTAGTTTAATATGTCAGAGCGATTTGATAGATCTCTCTCCAATGGAATATTAAAATATTCTTTCATTTTTATCCAGCTCGTAATTAACTTCAGTTCACTCTTGCTAATTTCAGCATTTTTCAATTATTTTCAAAGCCTTAATTTTAAGCGTGCCAATCTCTCAGCTCATTTGGAAAAAGTACGTAAAGATATAGAAAAAGACGTTCCGAATAGAAATTTCACTGGTTTGCTTATAATCGATTACGAGAAATGGCGACCGCTTTATGACCATAATTGGTCCTCGAAACGAATTTATCGGAACGCATCGATAGATTATGCTAACGAAACACATCCAAATATAACGGAGAGGAAGGATTTGGAAAAGATCGCGAGGGATCAATTCAATGTTTCATCATTGTGGGTAGATTTTAATGACTTTTGAACCCAAAAAAAACAAAAAAATTCCTTCGATTATTGTAAAAAATTTGAAGCAAGAAATTTCATCCATTGAGGATATTACATGAATGAATGTTGGTTTAGGTTAGTTAAGCACTCTATTTCAGGGAATTTTTAAACGCAACTATTAATGAAGTAAAACAGCTTAGACCAGGGGCACGAGTGGGTTATTACGGTATGCCATTTTGCAATTACAGTGCTGGGCAAGATGGAAATGCAACATGTGGAAAAACATTCGAAAGATTTAATAATGAGTGAGCAATGAATTAATATTTCATTTATTTCATTTCGTTGTTCAAAAGTTTTTTATGCATTTCAAGAAAAGTATAAGATTACATAAACTTTTACTAATAATGACAAAGTACTTTTTACTCCTATGTTTTCAATAATTTTGCCAAATGTTGATTTGCAAATTCGTTATTATTCATATTGTGATTATTATTATTAAGATCATCCTCTCAAAATTAATTTCTCAAGTTTCTGTAATAGCATAAAAGAGTAGTTTAGTGAAAATTTTTGAAAAATTTTGCAGACTGGAATCTATTTATGAACAATCTACCGCCCTTTTTCCGTCCATCTATTTACCGCGTAGAGAAAGCGGTTTTGTTGGCTGTTTATACGTCACTGCCGTCCTTGAAGAAGCCAAACGTTGCGCAGCGAAGATAAGCCGGGAAGTACCGATATACGCATTCACTGGCTTTGAATACTTCCCACTGAATTTGACGAATTTGAGGAATTTGAACAATTATTATACCGAAGTAATTAATTCACTGTTATTAAATTCTGTTTTGCACAAAATCAGAATTCAAAACAAATTTTATAGTCTTTTAAAGTGTAATATTCAATTTTGCATTCTGATCTTTCATTCCTTTTATATCATCTTAGATTCCGTCCAATTCTACAAATTCTCAAATTTCCAGGAAGATTTAAGCAATTCCTTGGAAAGAGCTTTTCATATGAATATCGATGGTGCTCTCATTTGGTCAACATCCACGAATATGACACAGCGATGTGACGGTATAAAATCATATGTCGAAAATTATCTTGGTCCAGAAGCTGTAAAACTGAGCAGGTAAATGGTTTTCCGTATTACTGCTTTGAAATATGAGTATCATTACTTACTACTTGCTAGTGCTTCCTACTGAATTTCATTCTTTATGATATATCGTATTAGATATCAACCATGCAATCACCGTTCAAAAATGAGTAACAAAAATTATTTTCAATTAAAAATTATTTTATAGACTGCATTGCTCTTCGATACAAAAAGTGACTATCACAGAATGCAAAGGAAGTAGAAATCTCACTGAGATACTTAAGAAGAAGAAGAAGAAGAAGTGGCAAATCAATAACAAATGAGAATCGCCAACTATGCAGAAAGCATTGATGATTCTGTCAAATAAATTGCCAAAGAATAAAATTTTTGCATTATTTGTTGCCAACAAATTGCATGAAAAAGATAATTACTGAATTAATGCTGCTGCAATTACGAACAGAAATTGATGAGCATTGGCTAAAATCGCTCTGTAAATACTATCGTTGTATTTTTGATTTCGAACTGTCATTATTTTCTAGCTAAATTCAAATTGCTTCAGACTCATCGCATCTGATTCATGCGATTCAATAAACATCTACGCGTTTACAATTCAGATTCGCCCTTTACGATTGACATATAAGCGTTTTATTACCTTTTTTAAAAAGTAAGGTCTACAGTACTTCACACTATGAAACATAGCTGATGTAGAAGTGTGAATAGGAAATGACAAATGCAAATTGTTCAGCTTTCATAGAAATTACTAAGCGCTCTTCTAATCTGTCTAATATGCGACAGGAAAATCTGACTTGTTCTTCCACATTGCTACAAGACCTGGTAAACCTTCACGACGAGCTTAACCGAGATACTTGTTTTTTTTAGCTTTTCTGCCTTTTTTTTTTACTAGCTTTTCTGCCTTCGGTTGGTTCAGCGTTTCCGTGTTGCTTACCTTTAGTTCTGACAACGACTGATGTATGCTTTTATGTTGAATCGTCGAGAAAAATTTTAAGGATAAGGATGTGTGTACGAGTGCTCTCTGATCCTTATTAGCGAGTCACATGTTTTCGATTTCTTCTATTTTGAAATTAGTTTCTATAAATGCCTATATATGTTCTTATATATATATAGATGCATGTATTTGAAGAACTATATGTTTTATTCAGTGACTCATAAGAACTAACTAAGGTTCTTTTTTGGGTGCATTAGCTTAGCTTACGGAATTCGAAAATGATGGCTGTTGATAGTGATGTATTTATGTGAATGTAAACGGAAAATGACAAGAAAGAGTAAAAAAGAAATGAGGAAATTTCGCCGCGTTTGATATAATTCCCACAGAAAGACCAATAATTTCTCCACTTTCTTTTGTAAGCATTAGCTTTCTTTAACCATTCCTTTTAGCTTTTGATAGAAGAAGCTAGCAATAATGTTGAATGAATAACACTGAAACTGGCAATAACAATAAATTATGTGCAATTTGAGCAGCTTTACATAGTGTGACTTGTTTATAACGGATTTACAAATTTATAAACATGTTGATGTATTATGGTATCACTAGATATGTTTGCTTACAAAAATACGGGCTTAAGTACATAATCCTTCGAAAGCAAAGTAATAAACCACATTATAACAAATTTCCACAAATCATATGACTGACAATTTTGGTGGTAAATATCTTGAATTTTTTAAAACATAGCAATAAATCATCATGTGACATTTTGCAATTAATCGTGTGTCTTAGAAATAATCATAGCACAATATGATCTGACTTTGCCAAATATTTTACAATATGGTTATTTCGGTTTTTCCGACAAAATAATCAAGAATTCGAAGTGGCGCTGTTCGTAGAGAAAAATTAAGGATCGAGTTTACCAAGTGATTGACACTGCTGTTCATATAATGTAGTCTACAATATTTCCGCATTGTACATTATATTTTCTTTTAGAAATTGGAAGAAAATCGGTGTATAAAAATTACAAGTTTTACGTCTTAAGCCACGAATAATTCTATCAATTTCTCTATTAAATATGATGAGAAATTGTAATAAAGTTATCTAATGAGGTAAGTTTATTGTAAGGATAATACAATAATGTAATAATTTACATTACTGCTTGGACCAAATAATGTTTCTTCCTGCAACTGATGCTGAAAAAAGAATCACTGTGTTGTTGGCTGATGTTTGCAAATAATTGTGTTGTTATTATCCTGTAGTAAATAATCGTCTGTTTGATTCAACCTAATATTGTTGTACATCTTCATCGAAATATTTGCACTGAAAATTTTTTAGTTTTTCCCGCTATCTATAATGGCATTTATTTTTCAATAGCGAATTGTAAAATTGATCGAGGAAATCTATAATTGAGGAATGGAATACGAAATCAGAATAATGAATGAAGCTAAGAAAAAGGTGTTCAGCGATGGCAAAATAAATTGATATATTGAAAGCATATAAAGCTGTTATCAACAAAAATATATAACATCGATGGAAAGGATGGCGAGGGTGGTAATGAAGGAAAAATGATTATGTGGCCAAAGGAGAATTTGTTGAAACTGATAGCAAATAGGTAAATGAGCATATTCAGCAATTTGAAATTTTCCGCTTTATTTATAACGAATCCTTTTGCATATTCATTGGCGCATTTATTTCGCTTTTCCGTATTATTAGTAAGGTTGTTTATGAATCTCTTGGCAGGAAATGTGAGTATTTTTGGATGGATTTTATTTAAGATATTTCATTATCTGAATGAAATGCTTTGGAATAATAAATGAATTTTAAATGCGACTATAGATTATAGCTTTTGTCACACATCTCTCTACTTCTAATTTTTCGGTCGTAAGTAAAACTCAGAAATAATAGCTGCTCACTTCATTTTCATTTGCGCGATTTCCATGTTGATTGTTATGATTAACGTGAACCACAGACTTGGTACAGATTGAATGAAAATCAGTTGTGGATGTAAGCGAATTTTTCAGTTATTTCTATGAGAAGTTGGTTTTACACATATATCAGATTTTCAGTATGTATGTGTGTATGTGCTTATAAAAGTTTCAGGTTCCTTAACAGAACTGTGGCAAATCCCCATTTTAGCGATAAAGGTTGCTTCTGCGATGAAAAGTTACATTCATGCGTTATCGAACGAAAGAACAACGGCAAGTTGGAATATGCGTGCTCCTGCGCAAGGTGATAGAAAAGCCGAAAATAATGAAAGCAGTCTGTGATACTAACATTTTAGGATGCACTAACCTCTTAATTCCTATCTGAGAAAGAAATACTAGAATTGATGAGCCATTGTAAAACGTATGCTAACATATTTTTCATTATAGCAACTAATACTGAATTAAAATCAACAGTACTATCCAATTAATTTACTCCGCATTCTTGCTCATCGTACTTTTTCTTCTTTCCGTGTATCAAGTTTGTAAATTATTGACTTTCTCGATTGTTTGAAAATCAAACAGAAACGGATAATACATAGAAAAAAGGCTTCTTTCCTCCTCCACATTTCTTCCAAATTAGTTCCGGACTGAGTTTCCTTGCTGATCAGATCTGTTTAGTGGATAGACAAAACAAATAAACATTAAATTGTCAAGAGCTTTCAAGTATTTTTAGAATTTGCAGAACATTAAGACACAATAAACAAAGAACTAACCGTTTGGCGGTATATCACTTCCAGTACATTTGCGATGTGGCCAGTCAACTGCATTTGCTCCAAACTGTTCGAAGAACAAAGAAATCAAGTCTAAAATATTACAAATCAGGAGAAGTAGCTCGAAAACAACAAAGATATTTTATAGATATGAAAATTTTCAGAATTTTTTATGCAGATATTAAAAAGCGATGAAATATGAATAAACTGAAGCTTATCTTAAGCTTTACCAGCAGTTATATGTGGTGGAAGTCCGCCAACAAATACTTTGCGAGAAAAAATCCCATTTCCTGAATAACTCTGCTACATCAAGTCTGGAACCGCAATCTGATTTTCGTTGCTGAAACAGCTCCAGATGTTTTTCATTACTGTGACTATTCCTGGTAAACAGTTTTTCAAACTATGAATGAACACTTAATTCCAGAAGATTTGGAACAATATTTTGAATTCCACGTTACTAATTACATTTTCTCTGAATTCAAACTAAATATTCTAATAATGAGTTGGAATGTAACACTCGTCTATATTGAAATTCCCTATAACTCTGCGTAAAAAGTTTCAGAAGTTTGTAGCAAGTGAGGAGAACAATAATCATACAACATATTATTCTATTATGAATCAATGGAAAGATTCGGAAACACTTCTTCAGGATATTCTTTCTGTAAACAAAAAAGGTATCTGAAGCAAAAAGATGTCTGAAACTACAATCAAGCAGTAGAGTGCGCTGGAAGCTACTAAACTCAATGTGTTAATCAAAAAATTCGAGATAAAATATTCTTTATCACAACCACCAAAACTATCGTTTTCAAAAATATTATAGCAGTCATAGCTGGTGTCGCATATTTCCGCAGAACGTAATGATCGTGAACATCGTGAAATTGTTCGATACTTCATCATCCGTTGTCCGATACGATTTATTTTATCATCTTGCATATCGTTTGAATTAGTCAGCTGTATCAAATTTTCCGGATTATTTCCCATTTCAGGAACTTCTGGATTTTGCGAAATACTTCGCACTATGTAAACATTTTAACTTGAATATGTTGATAACATATTTCCTGGTCTGACAATGGAAATTACAAGTAAAACCTGAAATTAATCATGAAATTATTATTGATGAATATATAGAAACAAATATTGTAATTATTCAATTATTCAACTAGTTTATTCAATTATTCAACTATTTTAGTTGTTTTAGTTGGATAAAAACACAAAAAACTATTTTAGTTGGATGATTGAAATCTAAAGGTAATCAGTTACCAGCAGTCTCTTCCATCATTTTAAAGAAAAAGAGCCCACTTCCAGAATCGTGGAAGCACGTAGATAAAAATGCAAGCATAGATGTAAAAATGTAAGCCTTTTTCCAAGTTCATTCCTGCACCTTACGTTTCGGTATTTTTTCACTCTTTAGTTTCTTTTTAAATTATTCATATATTCTTACAAAGAATATTATCATATAACAACATTTTTATAGCATTATTTATGTGTTAAGAGGTGCTTCTGTTAAGAAATGCAACAATCCTTTGGATACTATAGCACTAAATGCTGTGCGTTGTTTTGAAAATTGCCACCTAATTTTCATTTAAAATTGATTTTCATGCTGATCTCTTTGCTACATTTCATTATTTTGTCATTTTCTGCATGTCTGATTTTTTATTTAAACTTGTTTTAGTCTTTTTGTTTTCGAAATCCATTCCAACTTTGAAAATTTCGATTTCACTTATTAATTTGGAATTACTGTCGAATTCATTCTATTTGCAATTTTTTGATTATTTTAATAGGTTTGCTGAGTAATGATCAGCAGCAGAACGCGAATATGTTGCGCCTAGAAGCGGCGCTGCTGCCGCAGCTGCAGGAACGATGAAAAACTTATTAATTTCATTCTTTTTTCTTTTAAAAATTCATGTAGTTTTTTCATTTCGAAAACTTTTTATTGAAAGTCTACATATAATGCGTAATAAATTTTTTCTTACAAATTACTTTATTCCTTGTTGAAAGACTATCTAAATTTAAAAAATAAAATAAAATCAAAGGGATCATATCGACAAATGGTGATGGTGCGACCGCAGTTGACATTATGAACAACTGTATGCCAAAATTATCTATAGTTCCATCTGCTACAGCGAAAGTAATTGCTATCAGTGTTCCAAATATTTTTTTTAATAATGATGAGGGCGGAAAAAACAAAACGATCAGCGTTTAGGGAATCATTCTTCAATTAATGATAGAGCCGCATTTGCTTGCGAAAATGTTGTTAACGTTGATCATTTTCCAAGATTCGTTTGTTACTAATTATTCATGCTTGATTTTCCTCTAAATTTGTATCATTGTAATTTTGTCATTTTAAAAATTTTAAAAAGCAATGAGAAATCTCATACTGTTGTTTTTATGAGATATTTTTTTTCCTTATCAACTTTCATCATATGGCATAGAAAGGAATCGAAAAGTTTTTAGAGACCGAACATCTGAAAATACGTTTTAATCATAATCTTTAATTATTTATATTCATTGCAGTTGGTTGATGTAAAGCACCAACTGAGCAAAGCACGAGATGCAAAATCAGTCACTAAAATTAAACGTAAAAAAACGAGCAAATGACGAGGTTCCTCTTTTCATATTATTGTGAATATGTCTTACAGTTGTTTTTATTTTATGCATATGCTTTTTGCAGCTTGTTAGGAAACATTTTGCAGTATTGTTAGAAAAAATTTCTTTGTGAGAAAAAATTTTGCGGGATAAGGTATCTATTAGAAAGTAGATTTTCGACTTTCATTTTTCTACAGTCTTTATTTTTTTTAAAAAATTGCAAATTCTTTCTACAATCTTCATTTTTATCGATGCACTGATTCCCAACTCTGAACAGCGCAGCAAGTGTAATTACCAAGGAGGAAAAGACTTTTTTTCCATATTGTAATCCATGCGACAATTTGTTCGCAATATAATCAAAGTATGGTTAACTCATCTCCTGGTTAATCAGCTCACCGTTGGCCGAGTGTGCACGATTGCACATCGATTATTCATTCAAAGGAATTCTTATATTTCTTCACTTTCATACTAATTTATTTTTTTAATTCCCCAACGATTGCATCTTATTCGCGTTGATTCTTATATAATTAGTAAACACTGTGTATATTCCTGGTATTATGCTATAATTTCAAATTTATCCTATCATTCAAGCTTATAACAAATCTTTCGAATTAAAAATAAACTGCGGAACAAAAATTTTTCGAATTAAAAATAAACTGTGGAACAAATGTAAATAGCATGGGATGGTTGCATTCACCTGCTCATATTTTCAGATCATTTCATTTTAGAAAAGCCAACAAATGGAGTCCAGTTAGTCCTACAAGGGTCATCATTTCAGAAGAGGTGCTGTATATAAAAGTATGAATCTTAGGAGTAAAGAATGGCGCCAGTTCCGAGCATTTTCGCCGCCAGTTCTGCGCCGTGTTGTGAATTTGTTTAGCGGACGAAATCTCGTATTGAGTTGTATGTCAGAGCACGAATCTTTTCGTTTACTCATTTTTGACGAATTTACATTTGGAAAATACTTGTTTTGGCCTTAATCTTACTAAAACGTTTATGTGCGCAGAATCCAAGATTGCGATATGAAAAGCGCGTCTAATACAAGCGCAATGATGACAAGAATAAGAGGGAAATAAAAAAAAAAGAATCAAGCACGCCTCACGATAATGATATACTCTTGAATAAATGGCAACTTTTTTATGAATTTATCTTGCCAAAATGCCACCGCAATCTTCGTATTGTAAATGACAGACAGTTTTGTTTCATCCTTATAATAAAACTTAGCTTTTCTGCTTACTTTATCATTTATTACAAACGATATATCTATGATTTTTTATTTTCACTCCAGAATATTTTTCAAAAAAAATCCATAAATAAATTTAGAAGTCCTAAATTTGTTTCCCCAAAACAAAAAAAGCATATATAAAAGAAGACCGAATAAAACAGTATGGTTTGCTGCAGCTTTCTGATTCCGTGACCATTTCGTAACGATACCAGGATCTTCCTGTACTTGCTGTTGATAGTACCACTGCAAAAATAAATATTCACAATTAATCGTTTAGAACAGATTTAAATTATGTAATTTTCTTTTCTACGAAATGTATCATATTGTACATAATCAAACCTAGAGCGTCATCAATTAAATTTACTTGGCTTTAATTAATTAATTTGAAACATTTAAATATCTAACTGCTAGGAATATAAACAAATCACTCTTTGAAATCCTTGCAATTTCCGCCTTTTTCAAATATGCAAAGTACGTTTTACTTCTGTGAAAAAAATGGACATATAAATACCACTTCAGTGACATCTCTGCAAAATTTACATAATTAAAATTTACAAATAAATTACCAATAATGCCGATTGCCAACAGATCCAATACGAGCAAAAAGCTAAATATCGTAGTCATATATTCCGCCACGTCCTAACATGTTCATTATAACGAAGACGTCATCGGTCCTGAAAAAAAGATATCTTGTGGAATGCTTCATCAAATTAAAAAAACTTCACCGCATACAGTTATAGAAATGCACACAGAACAGGTGAGAAATTTAGAATGTTTCTAAATGAAATTTAATCGTTTTATTTCATCTCTTCAATAGTAGAAGAAAAAAAGACGGTATGCTAACTATAAGTGGAAAAGTTTTTTCTGAAATAACTAATGAGTATTTTGAACACTATGTTTCCACAAACACAAATTGATTTCGCTCTGAGATATATTGGGAACTTGCCTTGCGTCCTAGTATTCCTCTGTCAAACCATAATTAGCTTCCAACTAATAATAACCAATCGAGAGAACTCATTATATAATTTAATATAATTCTCATTAAATTTTAACAAAATGTGCTCTATTTTTGAACGAAGAAATTAAGCAAAGCATATTCTCACCTTCGATTTAAAAGCAGAAGATACATAAGTAGTGTTGGAAGAGCGAGAGAGCTAATTGCCATAAGATAGCAATAATAAATATGTTTGTAAAAAATGAAAAAATTTTTTTGGCAACAATATATCCTTATTGTTAAATGTCAGTCAATGGTAGTATGAAAGATAGCAAAAATTAGTATCATTAGTATATTTCGTATCAGATGTAAAATATTGCTTATCTTGCAATTGGCACACTGTTTAATTATTCTTTTCATATGAAAGATATTTGAATAAGGCTGTCGATATATAATATAAGTCTCAAACCGTCTAGCAAATACTTAATATATATTGATACAATATCGCGTGCGTCTGTAACTCTCTGAATCCACCAAAATGTCGAGATGAGAGTGTAGCTAGTAGATATACAAAATAATATATATTATGAGAGGAGTAGCTTATAATAAAACTATTAGCAAATAAGCGCGATGGAGAGAAGAGATCAGGCTGGAGATTACTTTATATTATATATGAAGGGAAAAAGAACTTATGCCATGCAATGTTTGATTGCATGCAATGTTTGATCGGAATAAAACTTGTGTCACGTATGTCAACATAATCAACCTTGGAATAAGTTTTACAGGATCTACAATTGCAAATGCTAAAGTTATAGACTTAATGTTTAGAATGGACAATAAGCTAAAAATTTCAGCATTGAAGAAAAAATTGCAAAACACATTCCAAGTGATGATATCTTACACTCATCATGAAATTTTCTTTATTTAATGTTGGGAAAGCTGTACATCAACAATGAATCAAACATGTCTATATCTACTAAGAGACACGACTATTTACACAATTCTACAAACTTTGTAATATCTATATAATTATAACTTCATATTAGTAATCCATGCAACGGACTCACTACCATGTGTGCTTACTCCATCACATGATAATATACACATACAGTGTAGACTCACCACTTGGGTTAGATCACCTGGATAGGTCCATGTATATTTCCGTCTGGATCCCATTTCGCCTTACAACAATCGATTATCACCGTTTTCAGGTAGTTTACTCGAAACTTGCATCTTATGAGACTCGAACAATGAGAGTTAGTGATTCTCACAGCGATCTAGAGAAAGAGTGATTAGCAGGAAAACCACGGCACTGCTGTCATCAAGCATATAGATCTGGCTTTGGCGGTCGAATAAGTCCAGCTAACGAACCTTAAAAACGGTCACAGCGTGTGCTAATAATACCTCGTTTCCCAAATGTGATTTTTTTTCACTCACTCTCTCCTATCGATCTATGCTTTATATATAACCAACACAAGCTAACAACGAAAATATCAAAGAGAAAAAAATATAGTCGAAAATAATTCCAATTTGAGGTTAATTTGCGTAATTTTTATTAATTTTGAGTAATCTTAATTACTCAAGTTCGAAACTTTTCAGTAATAGAAACTTTGAAAAATAGAAACCTTTTTTACACAAGGTGTAGCCAGCAAGATGGGTTATGCTAGCCGCTACTGAATAGTCACCAAGTCTCACTTCTTCTGTGCCCTCAACTATTTTTTCATTTCTCCTTGGGCACCTCTCATTGCTTATACAAAGTCGTGAGTCATTCCACTAACTAACGGTGTCATATGATACTTTGCCATCTAATATCACAACTGTCTATTATGTCTTTTGTACCTGTTGCCTGTACCTCTCATCGTTAAATTAGTTGCTAAAATTTCAACAACTTATAGAAGCTCTTGCACTCGAATCGTAGGTTGCCGGGATCGAAAAGAGTGTGACGTACCTCCAACATTTTTGTACGGTACACGAGGGCTGAATCGAGATATCACCTTAAACAATGCTGTAATAATTTGAAACAAAAAAAGATAATGATATACGAAAATATTACAAAGTGTACGGAAATATAGCCCTTTTTGGTCTAATAAACAATCAAGCCAAAACAACAGAACCGATATCATACCACCATACATGAAAAGAACTTCTAGCGAACTTTTTTCATTTTTTTTCATCCATGAATGAAGAAAGCAAGCTTGATGAATGTTACAAATTTGATCATTGAAATTAAAAAACACCTACTGACTATTAAAAAAAGCAAAAGTATGAGATTAATTAAGTTTATATTTCAAAGTATATAACTACTTGATTTTTGTTTTGCTTTTTTTCATTTTTCAATATTTTTTCTAAATACATTTAATATTTCATTTAATTTTATCGCTTTGAATTTAAAATTTCGAAAAATTATTCTATAAAAATTATAAAATACTGTGAATTTCATGACATAATCATTATGTTTGAGTTGACTAATCACAGAATATTTTTTTCGCATGTATAACTTGCTTTATTAAAAATTATCACAATAATTTTTTCCTACAACGATTTTTCTCAAAATATTTTGCTTGATATTACATTTCCGTTTCATTTTTGCTCTCAAGAAGTTAATTTTCTCCAACTGAAACAGGAAATATACTTAGCACCATAACTGCAAGCATAATGAATTCAGACAGCTGTTAACTCTGCTCATGTCATTGAATGCAGATCAAAATTTCGCTCCTGTATCACATCTATATCTATAGCGATTTGACATAATTATAAGGACAATGTTATCGAACGTGTAGTTCACCTTTTGCTTATTCGGTCAGCACTTTGTTAGCAATTTATCGACTTCAATCTCGTTAAACATTTGATATTGTAGTGGAACCAATGGTTATGGCTTGACAGATAGATGACTGATATTTTATTGATATTTCAAGCGACGGTTTTTTGTCCTATCTCATATTTTAACATTCGCATTTCTCAATAGAATTGTCAAAAAATGGGATGAACAGGGTATGCACAAGAGAAGATTGTAAATGATGATAGTAAAACCAATTCGTCATGGAGGCCAGGATAATCAGGTATATTGTTGATGAAAAAATGAAAATGCAAAATTTTAAAAAGTTAAGGATTACATGCAACCTTTTTTAATTTTCAGTTGCGAACATTAGATGTGAACTATTTTGCAGGAAGCACAATGAAGCATCTTATAGAAAGTAACGATGGAAATGAGTAGCATTAACGAACCAGAAGAGTTCGGGCAACAAGCATTTGCAACAGGCATTTTACATCAGTAAAAAGGGCAAATTTGTTGAACAAGCCGAAGTTCTCTCATTCAGTCACTCAGATTAATTCAGTGTTGCTCGGATTTGACACACAAAAGGATGCAAAAAATTTTGTTTGCAAAATTTATAACCTTGCAAAATTAATGGTGTTTCACAAAAAAAATATAATTCTTCATATTTTCTTCACTTTCGTCGTTATTTTTCTGCTGCAATAACATTGGTAATTTTGTCATAAAACAGCAGTACATATGCAAATTTGCTATCTAATTAAAAAAGTAAGCGAATTTTAAAAAAATAAATTCGTGAATTAATCAATTTCTAAATAGTGCCGTCATAAATTCCTTACGATCTAAAAATTCATTTTATGCGTTTTCATTGCTTATTGGCCGTCATACCGTAACTTATAAGTTGCACAATTTGAGCCAGGGCGAAGCCTAATAACGTTACGGAACGAATGGGACAAATTGTAATTTGTAGTGGCAATCACAATAACCCCGTGATTATATCTCTCCGCAATACTACGTTGGGTTTTGCTTATTTGAAAATTTACTTCCAATAATTTATGAATTAGTTCCAAAACATACGGATAATAGCTTCTAGACTGAGAATTTGCCAGCCGCAATAAATCAAAAAGGCTACATATACTGTTAGATTCATCGCGTTTGAATACACTGTATTGTAACCTGAAATGTTGTCGTGCTGATTCTGAAATGTGGACCTTATCAAAACTAATTAATTTGCTAAATTTATGACTGATAGCATACTCGGAAATGAATTGTTCTGTGATTCTATTTCTATCACGGATAAATTCTTGTATTCAGAGTTTGGTTGATAATATTTACGAAATTGATTTTTGATTCATATTGTTGAAGAATTTTTCATGGAATAAAACTTAAATTATACATTCCAACGTCAAGACCATGACATTACATTAATTACATAGAGCTATTTTATTTTGAGGACAAAATTTCACAAGTCTTAATGATTATTCAAAATGAAAATTTCGAAATAACTGAAATTAAATTCTCTTCTCTTGTAGATCCGTACAATGCAAATAATGACAATAGCCTGATAGTCCAAAATTTATATTTGCAACCTCAATATGATGAAATACCTTTTATCGGCAAATTAAATTTGGTACAGGAAATCTTCCAAGTAATAAAAAAAAGAAGATAATTGATGAAAAAGCACGAATTTATGAATGATAAGAAAGAACAATGGATAATTCTGCTTGATATTACATTTCTATTTCATTTTTGCTCTCAAGAACTTAATTTTCTTTGTACTTCTTCAGTGGAACCAGTGAATGCAGGTTGACTGATTGCTGGATTCAAGCAACGCGGTTTTTTGTCTGCCTTATGCTTAACTTCCGTATTTCTCCGCCGAAATTTCCAACAGTACAGGATTCGTATAAAAGAAGTAATGTAATTGATAATGATAGGGCAACATTTTTTTATTAGCTAAAAACAGTATATTGAACAAAAATACATTTTAAAATGTTTAAAAATCATGCAATGATTAATAACATATTTCATCTTTAAAATAACTTTTAACTGTAAACTTATCGATAAAAAATAAAATAAATTATCATTTTGACATTCACAAATGGAAGACTTTTCAATGTTGCTATAAATTAATAAAGCATTTCGATGTTATGTCACAGCACAAAAAAAAACGCATCTATTATCGGAAAAAAACTGACCGCATCTATTATCGGGAAAAACCGAAACGAGTTTTTTGAGATTGTATTTTTTTCACGATTCAAATCATCATGTTTACAGTAATCCACAAAGCCCCGATTGTTCGTTGTAAATCTTCCCTGTTTACTTTTTTCATCTCATGGTTAAGTAGAGGTATTCTCTTCTGATACCATTAACAAATTCAATTCTTGACCTTTAATTATTAACCATACATTGATACATTGGTGATTTTAGAGATTATCTATATTTGTTGTAAATGCAAATTTAAACACTTGTAGCTTCTTTGACTTCTGTTACTTGTTGATCCCTTAAACTCCTTAAATCAGTGCAGTCAAAATAGAACTGCGGCTCTACAGTTTTGTCGAACCTATAGCCTACTTTTTGTTTATTTCGATTACTTCTTATCATTTTTTGATTCATACTAGTTTGTTTCAAAAAATTTTCGCCACAGGAAGATTGTTAATTTTTTGCGACAGTATTCTTTTAAAACAGATTTGTCAGTAATACTGTAAAAGCTTTCATATGAATGATAACAGAAACAAAAAACTGTATCAATCCATAATTCCTCTTCATTAATTTATGAGACCCAAATACATAACAGCATTCTTCCGAAAAACAAAAAAAAATCAGGTCCGTAAATAGCTTTCATATTGAAATCTGGATGAATCAATTTAAAAGAATGTTTTTTTTGCATTTATCCTTAAACTTCGACTGCACATTTTAGAAGGAAGATAAATTTGGTTTTCGGCATAGCAAAAATAAATGCTTCAAGGAATTAATTTTGTTTATCGAATTTGTAAGAAAATCATTGATGAATTCATTAATCTCATAAAATAGAATAACTGGTCATTTGATATCCAGTTTTATCGCTATCTTTACATCAATTTCTTTGTACTTATTTTCTTCAATTTTTTAGCCATTTACAAAAAAATATGGAAAATAAATAAATCTCAGAAAAAAAGCCGAATCGCTTGAATGCATCATCAATCAGGCTATGTTCACTAATTCCACCGTTAAGCATAAATACGCAAATTTTATGTCTGCAGTCATTAAAAGTTCGTTATTACTTCTGCAGTTATTTTAGAAAATATTCCGATTTTGAATGATGCTTGGATTTTCACCCAAACTTGTGATAAATCTTAATCTTGCCTGATACGGCTTTTAGAATTCTTATCATTTAAAAATTACTTTATTAATGTCCAAATTTATAATTTATAATACATCAAATACAGAAAACTCGTTTGTACGTAAAGATTAATAATGGTTAATAGGTTAATAATGGTCAATAAAAAAATTAATAATGATTATAGAAGTGAATGCATCTATTGAATCCAGTAAATATCTTTGCTCTTAACCTTTTTCGAATGAACTTTGCAAAGTAATCCGTTTTTACTCTCTTATCATTTATTAATTCGCACTAATAACTTTCAACTTTGAAATTATTTAGGATTTCTGAGGCAATTTTAATTTGGCAAGAAAAAAGGGCTTTTAAAGGAGAGAATTTGATTTCGGCATAATTATTAATTGTGAAATGTATCGACGAAGAAAAAATGATACTAGATATTATGATTTAAATTTAATTTCAAAAAAGGTTTTGGGAGTTCATAAATATTATCAATCGAACTCTAAGCACAAATATCCGTCCTCGATAGAAACCATAGTATAATTCGCTGCCTCGGAATCTTAATTAGTCGAAAATTTAACAAATCGATTAATTTTGGTGAGGTCCACATTTCAGAATCGGTACGACAACATTACAATTTGCAATACATTCGTTTTCAAACATGCTGAAGCTGATAGCATATCTTGCCTTCTTGATTTATTGCATGCGACAATATTTCGGTATTGAAATTATAAGTAGGTTTTGGAATAATTATTAAAATGTTCAATGCAGATATTTAGACTAGAAAAATCCTGCCTTGAATCACGGAGTGATATGATTCATAGCTATAGTGATTATGACTCCAAGTTATAATTAGCCCTGTTTGTTTCCTAATGTTATTAAGCTTAGTCATAACACAAATTATTCAACTGATAAGTTACGGGATAATGACCAATAACAACATGGGCAAGCAGGAAATGGATCTTTATATCATAAGTAATAGATAAAGGCAACATTTAAGATTTAATAATTGATTAATTCAAGAATCTGACAACTTTTACAAATTCTCTCGCTCACTTATTTTAAATAGATTAAAAATAAATTTGCATAAATACTGCTGCTTTATGACAATATTACCAATGTTATTGCTGCAGGTCAATAACGAAGAAGGATGACGAAATATGAAGAAAGAATTATGACATTTTTCTTGTAATACACCATTAACTTTGCAAAGTTATAAAATTAGCAAATAAAATTCTTTGCATCCTTTCGTGTGCCAAACAGCGCTGAATTAATAGAGTGACCAAGTGAGATTATACTTCGGCGTGTTTAACAATTGCTTATTTTAGTGTCGCATATTGCATGTTGCTGATGCCACACACAAAACCTAATATACTGATGAACCAAAATTGTAAATTGATTTAGTTTGTTTTTATCTATGCATTATTTCTTGCAGTGAATTAATTCCTTTTTAAATTCTATTGATATTTTTATATTTCATTTTTTTGTTTTCCCAACTATGACAAATTTACTAAGCAGACAAAAATATTGCTGCATTCGTTTTTTTATTGCAGTTTTGTTCACTCGAAAATTAAACCTTCGTCTGTCAAAATAAAAGCATGAAACAAAATCTGTCGGATAACCGTACTTGTTGAGTTGAATTTGATTGAACTTTGAAAATATAAACCAGATTCAGTTTAGTCATTGAAATTTAATAGCCAAAATCATTCGGGTGACTTAAAATATGCCTAATTGACTTCTAACTTCTAATTATTTTTTATTTTCAAAGCATTTTTAATTTATGATTTAAGGTTTCTAATTATTTCTACTTTTTTGGCCAGCACTTGCCACACAGCCATTTACTGACCATAATATACCCGGTTTGATTAGTATTGCCGTTGAAATTTTTCCACACAACCCGCAAAATTTCTACAAGAAAGTAATAAATTTTTTCTTATTTAATTAGTCGATTGATTAATTGATTGGTCACTGTTTCAGCAATAATCTCAACATTTACACTAAGCTATTTTAGAAATCTCAAATCAATAATTTGAACAGAAAAATGAAAATATTAATGAAAATATAATGAGAAATTAATGAAAATTTGATTATCTGATGCATCTGATGCAAAAAAAAAATGATATCGCAAAAGTGTTATATGCCGGTTTTCTTCATAGACGAGAAAATATTTTTTATTTTATTCCTTAATTTTTTTGTTTTTTATTTCTTACTTTTTTTTAGAAATTATATCTTATTTTTTTGCTGAAACTTCAAACTATGTTAGCAATGGCATGTATTTTCAGTTGAGTTTCCCATACCAGATAGTCCTTAGCTGAAATGACAAAAAAGCGTGCCACCAGAAAGGCGAATTCGTTGGCCTTCGGGCTCATCCTAGAAGAAGACAACTTTGACTCAAAACCCCGGCTCGTTTAGCGCTAAAGCACTATGAAAAAAATGAAACAGAAAAGCTAAAATCTACGAACTGAGGACTTTGTTACTTTTGGAAGTTCTAATTAACGAACTTCAACAGAAGGTTGGAACCAGTTCTGTGTATACAAAGTCTCAGCTAAAAAAAAAATTCACTCACAAACTCGTAACGACAGACAAGGGATGAAACGACTATTGATAAGGTCGCACTGGATGCTGAAGACTCAAATTGCTGCAAATTCTTCTTTAAGGAGAACTCTAGGCATTCTTCGGAGAACTACAAGATGCTGTTTTTATATTTTGTCACAACGCTTCACGAATCTATGGTCTAAATTAAAGTTACTTGTCTATTTGCAACTGTTTGAAAACTTTTAATTTTGAGCCTTTTTCACCACTTGGTTAATCAGCTCACTGTTGGCTGAGTGCGCACGATTGCACATCGATTATTCATTCAAAGGAATTCTTATATTTCTTCACTTTCATCCTAATTTATTTCTTTTTATTCCACAACGATTGCATCTTATTCGTGGTGATTCTTATTTAATTAGTAAACACTGTGTGTATTCCTGGTATTATGCTATATCAGAAGGATCATAAAACAGTTTCTCTTAACTAAACGTGGGAAACTAGTTTCTTTCAAAGAACAAAGCTAAGGATTTGAGCTTTATTTGTAACAAAAGAAAAGGAATTTTCCACCAGTTATTTTGATAATAATTTCAAATTTATCCGATCACTCAAGCTTATAACAAATTTTTGGAATTAAAAATAAACTGCAGAACAAATGTAAGTTGGAATCACTCAACGACTTTTTGTTGTAAATCCTGAATGTCTTCTAAAAATGTCTGATTGCTTGTCGTGATATGGAACAATGTAAATAGCATGGGATGGTTGCATTCATCTGCTCATATTTTCAGATCATTTCATTTCAGAAAAACCTTAACTGGCCTTTCTAAAATAACTGTAACCGTAGCCCTGAATACGAACAAATGGTGTCCAGTTAGTCCTGCAAAGGTCATTATTTCAGAAAAGGTGCTGTATCTAAAACTATGAATCTTAGGGAGTAAAGAATGGCGCCAGTTCCGGGCATTTTTTCCGCCAGTTCTGCGCCATGTTATGAATTTGTTTGGCAGATGAAGTCTCGTATTGAGTTGTATGTCAGAGCACGAATCTTTTCGTTTACTCACTTTTGACGGGAGAATTTATATTTGGAAAATGCTTGTTTTGGCCTTAATCTTACTAAAATGTTTATATGTACAGAATCCAATATTGCGATACGAAAAGCGCGTCTAATACAAGCGCAATGATGACAAGACTAAGAGGGAAAATGAAATTTGAAATTTAGAAATGTTCTTAAATTGAAATTTTGTAATTAATTCAGTAAAACAATTGGAAATAAATGTGTTTACCGATGCATCTAACCTTGTATATGCAGCAGCAGTTTATGCTCTCAATACAGGATATCTAAGCAGGGAATCAAGCTCATTCTTAATATATGCCAAATCTCGGACTGCTCCAATACCAAGACTTGAACTACTAATGTGCTTTATTCTGGATTTTTAAAATGTGCTTTATTGGATTAAGAATTATTTTAAATTGCTTCCTCGCTCGATTCGTTCAAAATCAGGTCGAAGAAATATGAAAAGCAGATTTTATTTTTCGATGCATACCAAGCGAACACGATCCCGTGGACGTAGAACCAGAGGAATGTCATCAATTGAGCTTCGAAATTGTGAATCATGGTGGAAAGGCCCGAAATGGCTGATAAAAACAAAAACTGAACGGCCGCAATGCAAATTCAGATATGCTGGTGGCAACAGTTACGAAAGCAAAACAAATTTTTAAATCGAAAAATTTTCAATTCGTAGATGCGAGCCGTTTTAGTAATCTAATCGATGTCCACTGATAAAGAGTTCTATGACTAAAAATAACTAAGATATAGCGGAGTGGATATTAATAAAACAAGCACAGTCCGATGGAATAATCAAACAACAAGTAGACAAATGGAATCTATATCTCGATGAAACAGATGACTTATGGCGATCAAGAAGTCGCCTAGAAAATGCAGAATTGAACATGGAAAGTCAATACTAATAGCGAGAAATAGCTACGCTAATAGCTAATTCTCTCTTTGATTCAACGCCTAAAAACATTATCATTAATACCTTCACGTCCTTTGATATCCTTTCTCAATTCTACTATTTGATCTGCAATATTAATGCTTCTATATTTCGCACTTTTCTGCTATAATAATTGATATTTTTTCACACGTCGTTCCATTCTACTGATATCTGGGCAGTAATAAAAATTACAACTAACTTTACATTCCAAATTCAATTCGTGAAACTGTCGGCAATTATGTAAATCACTCCTTTCAAAAATTATTCGTTCTAAACTAACAAAACTTTTTCATGACACACCTCACTCAGCCATCTTGCCATATACGAAAAGCAGTCTTTTTGTGTTCCATGAAGCAAGCATCATCAAAAGATATCCAGAACGGCTGGTGACTCACTATAACAGAAAAGATTCAATTATGCACAGATTTGATGATCATAGAGGAATCTGTGAAGCTTTGAAAATAGTGTATGTGGGCTTATATCAGATTCACAGCCCCCTAATCAGCATGGACGGTCAATTACTTCCTACGGAAGATCTCCCATCCAAATCGATGATGTAAATGCTTTCAAACTCTCTTTAATGCCAATAGGGGTTCAACAATTTAGCACATTCGACAACCAATAAAAACCAACTGGACATAACATAGCCCACAGCAGACTCTTTTGTGGCAGACTCTCAAGGCTAAAACAGGTGAAAACTAGCAAAGTAGCCGTTGTCGATGAAATTCATCCTGAGATCTGGAAGTATAGAGGTGTGCACTATATGCTAAATTTAACAAGTTCTTTATACATTGTTGAGAACAATGCGAAATATATCAGTTTTTCGTGATCATTATCACTTAGCATGTCCCACAAAATTCCTCAAAATGACAACCCTACATATGAGGATGAGAGCAGCCAAGTGATATGGCAATTTATTTTCAAAGCTCTTACAATAACTAACATATTTTCAAAGTTCTTTTTCAATAATCAACAATGTGAAACAAGCTGATTTGTTTCACTAGCTCTATTCACAATATTCTTTAGCATGATGCTCCAATGATTTACAGTAGATCTCGATAGAAAACGATATTTATGTCCGCTACCATTCGATGGAAATTTATTCAGCCTAAAAAAATTGAAGATTCTCACTTCAACTCTAAATCACCTTGTCCATGAGTTACTCTTTGCTGACGATACCACCTTCGTTGCTCGCATATATAAGCAACTCTGCAGAGTTTAACATCCTGCTTTGCCGTGGCCTACCAAGCTTTCTGACTGATTGTAATGTATGCAACTACTCTCCAAATCCAGGCTGTCTCTATCTCGTCTGTATATTAGCATCCGTCTACATTGGCGCTGTATCCGTTTTGCTATTCTAAATGCACCCCATTTATAGATCACTTTCTCTTCATGTAATTAATTTCATTGCTTGCCGTCAGACAAAGAATTTCTGATATCCTAATCCTAATTTTTTTTCCTAATTCCAGCTTACAATCATCATCACAGATGCCACAGATGCTACCCATTCTTCTCTCAACTTTATCGCTTTGTAAAACTGTTTGATGAAATAAATATTAAATATCATATCCTATTGGACGAATTATTCACCGGAGCAGTCGAAGATTTCTCCCAGAACAAAATAGTTTCCATCATAACACCATCTCCCCAACATTGTCATAGATAATTTAAGGCTTAAAATCGTTCAGCAGTTCAGTTATCCGATAAGCATCATTTTCTTGGATGCTACGATCGATAAGAAGATGAACCATAAAATAGTAAAGGGTATAGACTATTCAGAAGTCTTCATCTGCAGTTATGCTTGGCACGTCGAAATCTCGGAATGAATGATCACGTTAAATTGCTACCCTCTACCATAAGAGAAAAAAAAGAAATATAAAACTCGCCGAAACAATACCTCAGCTTAGGCGATATATTAATATCGAAACAAAAAAGTAACTATATTAATGAAACAAAAAAAGAATGAAAGAAATTAATGAGATAAAAAAATGAGAGAAACAATTAATCCATAACATTCCTATATTTCTTGTGCTGTATAAGAATATGATTAGAATTTTTTGTGTTCTATTATCCGTGCTACTCTGATATAAATAATTCATTCATTTGCTTGGAAATGTCAGATAGAAATGACCTGATTTCAGAAATGATATATGTATTTGATAATGAAGTGAAAATATATAAAAGCATAAAAGATTATAAGTCACTGACAGCAAAAGGCAAATATTTCTTGTTGAAAACAATCACTATTCTCGGGACAGAACTTATCGTTGCAACTCTTTCCCAGCAATGCTACATTGAGATTTCCATTATCGGACTTCACCAAATTTCCTTTCGTACATGAAGGATTGAAATTTTTCAAAAATATTTCTGCAGCGGATTTATTTTCATTAGCAACACAAGTAAAAAAGAAAAGAACACTCACTAGGCCAGTTACATATAAATGGTCTAGACAGTGATGAAGCATCAAATAAATATGATTATCCTAACACTACACTATTGTTTCTTCTTTTCAATCATTTATTTATCATTAAAAGAACAAATTTAGTGAATAAAATGAGGAGATAATGGAAAAAAAGAAAATTAGTTAATTAAAATATTAAAATATAAAAATTTTCCTTATGTTACCTTCAGTTTTCTGGGGACAACAAATTCCGAAGAATGCCAGATGTTTGCATATGTATTTCTCAGGACATGAACTGAAATTTAGTCCAGAACAGATCACCGTACTACTTTCATTATCCTCATATGCTTTTCCTTTCATTGCACACCAACCATAATCTTCTGAAATTGTGAGTTGTTGCTTCGGATAAAGTTGCTTTGTAAGCTTAGTAAGCCAAGCATTCCATCTCTTTGATTGTCGAATTAACCATCAGTTCACATATCTTATCTAAAGAAATACTTGAATATCGATAGAATAGCATTTTTTTTCTTCACGAGATATCGTAAGCAATCCAATACTCTACTTATTAGCAATTAATTTAATTTTGAAAATTCAAAGAATGGAAATTAATTTTTAAAAAAAACTTACGTGGGATGCAATTTACTTTACATGCTTCAATATCAGAGAAGCGATTTTCATTGCCACCGCAACCTTCGTATAAAAATGGTAGACATTGCACTGTTTCATTATCAAAATAAAACTGTAACTTTTCTACTTACTTTATCATTTACCACAAGAGTTGCTTACGATCTTTTATCTTACCCCAGGGATTTTTTCAAAAATCCATAAATAAATTTTATAATAAATAATCCTAAATTGTTTTCCAAAGTTAAAAAAAGTTTAGAAGATGAAAAAAATATTATCGGTTACTGCAATTTTTGGTTTCGTATTATTTTTGCAACGATATCCAGGATCTTTTATTGCCTTGCAACTGTTTGGGAAACTGCAAAAATAAATATCACGGAATAACAACACAATCAATGATATATCTTTTAGATACATCTATGTATTTGAGCTTCCTGCCAGTTAAAATCATAATATTACATAACAAAACCTAAGAGCATTATCAATTAAATTACTTAGCTTTAATTAAATAATTTGAAATATTTAACTATCTTAACTTTTCGGAAATATCAATTAAACCGACTTTCTTTGAAATTATTGCAATTTTCCGCATGTCTTAGAAACGCAAATTACTCCAGAAAGTTGTTTAAAGTTTTAAACAAGCATCATTACTTCCGTGAAAAAAAAAGTGATATATAAATACACTTCAGTGACATCTCTGCAAACTTACATAATTAAAATTTACAAACGAATTACCAATTACTGCCTATTGCCCAGATCAATACGAGTAAAAAGCTAAATAGCGTAATCATATATTCCGTACGTCTTAACATGTTCACTATAATGTAAGATGTATCGATCCTGAAAAAAATGAGATATTTTATGGATGCTTCATAAAATTAAAAAAGTTTCACGGAAACAATTACAGAAATATACTTATAGAAGCAGGAGAAATTTAGAAATGTTCTTAAATGAAATCTAACCGTTTTATTTCAGCCCTCAATAGCAGGAGAAAAAAAAAAGACGGTATGCTAATTGTAATCGAAAAAGCTTTCTCTGAAATGACTAATAGAATTTAATCAGTGTCTAATTTGAACAAATATGGAAATATTCCTGATAAATATTTTTGACAATTGCATATCATTTTATTGTAATTAAATCAATTTGAAACTAATTTTAAGCAAAAAATTCTCCATTAAATTTTGACAAATGTGCTCCTATTTTTTAAATGAAAAAATCAAGCAAAAATTCTGATTATCTTTTAAAGAGAAAGATATGTGTTGATAATGCTGAAAACAAGAGATAAAATGAAAAAGAGAAAAATTTAATAGAAAATGATTTTTCTTTTAGCAAAATGTATCTTTAAATAGAAAGAATGTAATAATTACTGCATTTCGTATCACATGTAAAATACTGGTTTATGCTTGCAATTTGTACATTTTTGTTTAATTTGACATTTTTGATCAGAAAAATGAATAACATTTCCTTCTGGATCACCTAGTTTAATCTCCTTCTCTCTCTCTCTCGATTCTTTGTTAATAGATTAATATTACTTCATTTTCATTTATCAAAGGTTATATGAAAAAAACAGAAAAGGAATACGTCATCTGTTACGTAGCATAAGCAAAAAATGTTGCTGCGTAAGCTTTATATATTTATAATTAGTTTTTAGTAAATTTCAATCATTTAAAAAAAAATTTTTTCAAAAAAAAAACAGAAAAAATTTAATCATTTAAAAAAGATCATTTGTATTTACAAATTGAAAAAAAAAGAAGCTATGCATGGAATTTTTCATTATTTGATCAAATAAAACTTTTTGTCGACATTTGTCAATGATTGGCCTATACTTCAAAAGAAATGTCAATGTCAATTGTAGAACACAAACGATAAAAAAGAAAAGAAGCTATGTATGGAAATTTTCATTATTTGATCAAATAAAACTTTTTGTCAACATTCGTCAATGATGGCTTATACTTTAAAAATAATGCCAATGTCAACTGTAAAATACAAATGATATTGTAAAATGAACTGAATTAACTTCTCTCAATTAAATGATTGCAATCAAAATGGATAAATGTTTGAGAGAAACAGAAATACTTACCTTTAGAAACTAAAAACTGGCTTTTCAATTTCCTAAACATACATTTGTCATTTGTTCAACTCTTTTTCTTCTTGCCACATGCACCTAAATATTACACTCATCATATGAATGTTAAAATTATTTTGACAACAATTCCGATGATCACTCGCATCATCAAAAAAAAACATAATTAACTTCGTTTACGAATATGATCGCTCATGTATCAAAATGTACATCAATATGTATTGTATTACGTGTCGCTACATTCATACATTTCTAATTAATATTCACATTATTATTAACTATAAAGCAGAATCGCAATAGAAATTATGTTGATTTAGCAAAATTATACAATTATTTAGCTGATTTGTTGCAAAAATTCCTCGCAAATGAAATCAAACGTTCAATATTTTATTTTATTTGTAACAATAAAAATAATATTTAAATGGGATAAAATTGTAAAAAAAAAAAAAAAAAGAAATAAATGCATCGTTTAATGAAAGATCATTTAATGAACAATCAAAAATTAAATTTGTTTGAAAATGCTAGATTTCCAGTGAAAATGCTAAATTTCCAGTGAATATGAATAGATGATATGAGTTGTGAGAGATGAAGAAGAGATAAGTAAGATGTGAAAGAATATTCAATTTCACTCATAAAATTAAATTTTATTTCTAGCAGAACAAAGTGATTGATTACGCTTTCGTTTTCTCTTCCCTTTTTATATCAGCTTCGTCCATCTTGACAGACAAGAACTAAAAGTTGCAAGCAGAACATTGATTAATGTCTAAAAAAAGGATATTGGGATGCAAAGAGAAAACAAAAATGGAGATTTACTGTAATAACAAATATAATTAAGCCAATAAAAATAAAGCAAATAAATGTAGAAATGGAAGTAATCGGCATGAATATAAATGTACTGAAACAACATGAAAAACTAACGATTCAAAAAAAGATAGCATCTTTGTTTTTCCTAAGAATCTTCCAATAAATTTTAAACATAGTTAAAACATAAAGCAAATGAATTTCATCCTAAACAAAGTAAAAGGACGGAAAAACGAGTAACAGAATGAATGTAAATGGTGTAAGTAACATAGAACCTTGCGAAAGTATGGTAAATAGACAAATATAAAAAAGTTAATGGAAAATAATCAAATTCTCTAACCTAATTTACTATGCACTTCTAATGCGCTTTGTCAACTCTTTGAAATACTGTCAAAGAGTTGACAATGCTTATTCGGCCACTTTTATGACAGCAAATAAATATGAAAAAATGGAAATTCGTGAAAATGATATGATAGATAAATATACATGAAAAGAGATCCTAAAATCCAAATAAAGCAAATAAAATTCAAAATGATTTCACATAATTAGGAAATGTATGGAGAATTAATAAAATAAAGGAATGAAATTAAATGTATATAATAATTATGCGAGTTTTTTAGAATTTAAAAGTCTTATCAAATTTGATACCATCAAAATTATTCCCTTCTTCAGAGAATAAATTTTTTTTAACAAATGCAACTGATACTAATCAAAGATGTTTTTCACAGGTGATAATTTGTTTAGACTACCTGCAGAAGATTGATTTACATATATAAAAACGGACGATGAATGTCATGCGCACTGTAGCAATATGAATGCTGTATAATGCTAACAACTGCATTTAGCCATTTGATTCAGATGTCACTGTATTCCAGGAGAAAAGATAAGATAGAAAAGTCAATTTTGATTTATTTACTTGCTGATACTGTATCGATATGCACTTCAAATAGCAACTCCAGTCATAACAGTATGCTTCAAACGACCAATCGGTAAACGTTGAATGATTGTCCACAATGCGAGCATGTTTGAAGCTCAGCCCTGTCCCTCTGATAATCGTTAATTTCAGTCTGAAAAAAAAGGAATTACTTCCGAATTAGAACTTAAAATTGAATCTGAAACACATATTTTTAATGACCAAGTATGAGAAGCCGCATGACATCGATGAGACAGAAATGAATTCCTATCATTTATCGCTCGGCAGCAAATGGTATACAAAAAGAAAATATATCGCAACACACAGGAGTACTACAACGTAGAACTAAGAATCCATTTTTTATTTAATTTGTAGCAATATGTACCTGATATTCTGAGAACAACATGTTTCTAGGTGCAGCAGGTGCTGCAGTAGATGCTGCAGCAGACGTATACGGTGGAGGAGGCGAATTGTTCTGCGACTGGTAAACATGAAATTTTGGTTCACTGCGTCGTCTTGGCACTGATATAGAGGTATTAGAACATGAATTATTTCCCGATACTGTTAAACCGTGTTGCAAAGACCTAGAAAGCAACGTTTGCTAAATCTGAAATTATTATGAGCTAAATGACTGATTACAGAGCAATACCTTCTCAAATTCTCCACGCGATCTCTAGTTAGTGGAGATCCGCAGTAAATCATATGTCGCACATCCTGATTTGATACTGCTGGTACCATTTCAATTATTTCACGCTGACAACTGAAGATAGCCTGACAACTCCGTGCCAAATCTTGGTAAGCATCTGCTATGCCCTAAAAAACAAAAATGAAAACTGCAAAATGTGTACACGAAGATCATAATATGCCGACTTCATAATCTTATTTTTACTTGTACCTGACTTACGAATAAATCTAAAACTCCTATTCATTGACTTACGAATAAATCTACAATTTATTTAATCATTATTGTATAATTCATATTATTGCTATTCGTCCTTTGATTTTTGAAAAGCTCAAAGGACAGGAAAATGCTCTACCTGCATACCATTCCGAAATCTGAACATTTTTACAACTTCCATTTCAGCTCGAAGATCAAACAAAATTTGTTCAGCTCGCTCCTTCGATGTTTTGACCTAAAAAGCAACCCAGAAAAAAAAAATCTTTAGAAAATCTTATTTTGCATCTTACAACACTGTTAACAGTGGCATTCAATGACTATACCAGTTAGAGTATGAAATGAACAAGCAATTACTTCTTCATGTTTCTGTTTCAACAAATAAAGATCACCACCACGGCGGTGTCTGAAGAAAGAAACGCCTTTCCCAATTTCTCGTTTCAACTTTTTTTCTTTTTCTTCCAAATCTAACACATTTTGTTCCGCATCTTTTATCGCTCGCTCCGCATCTGCTATTTTTTGCAATTGCTGGAAAATACAAAACATGAGTGCAAGTTCATCCATAAAATAGAAAAATGCGCGATAACTTTTTGTTAACGGTAAAATATTTCAGAATTTCACGATTTCCAGTGATATTACCGCTACTATTCTTTTCATTATTGTCATAAACCTGTTGTCTTTTGAAATTTCCCCTTCCGATACTTCCTGAATCCTTAAATGTTCTATTTTCATCATCTGATTTTATATGCAAATACAAACATACAACAAATACACCTTTTATTTCTTATGCAATACTAGTGGGAAATAAAGAGTATTTGGCCCGCTATTTTCGTGTAAAAATTAAATAAACAAAAAAATATTAAAGCACTAGATCACTTTGTTTTGTGCTAATAAAAATTGGCAAAAAAAAACTGGTCATACTTGGACATAATGCATGTATTGGCGAGAAAACTGTAGTTCTTTATCAGTGAATAATTCGTACAGTTGCCTAGTTTGTAGCATAACATCATCAATAGCAGCATTATCTGCATTATGTGCCCAAATGGCCAATGATTCTATACCACGACGTTGCGACTCGACAATTTTCGTCATTAGTTTTCTAAACGAAATTTCACAGGTGTTAATTACAAGTTCTTAGTCTAAGGTGAAAATATCACCAAAATTATTTGCTAATTTAATAATATTTTCAGCGGTAGTGTAGACTGTTCATCCAACAATACAGAAAGCTGATAATACCATCAAATACCAATCAATTTATTTTCTTCGACTTCCAATCAAGCAAATTATGCTGGCAAAACATATATTCTGTTGATAATAAGCCTACATCGATTAGCCGAAATTTCATTTTAATTCAAATCAAATTGAATCATAAAAAAGTTAGTTATGCAAAGAAATAGGAAAATGGTTGTTAAGATATATTTGCAACCGAGAACTGCAAATATAACTTCATTAAAAAACACATACCCAGTAGTGGCTAAATCCAGTAATGCTGACTGAATTGATCCTGAATCGCCAAGAATATTGCCAGTTTGAAAAAACTGTGATAATTTGCCAAACGAAGTGGTTCGCCGTCCTTTAAAATTTACTTTAAAAAAAAATAAAACTTACAGTCAGGCGAGAAAACAAAAAGTTTGTGAAGAGTATTAAATTTCCAATCTTGTTATTGATAATTCTTATAGGTAAGAACTAAAAAAAGATAAAATTAAAATAAATTTTGAAACAAACTATTTTTTTTATCCTCATTGTCTCTACCATTGCTGCTGTTGCTGGTGTTAACACTGCTGTTGTTGTTATGCAACACAGGTAAAGCGGAACATGAATACCTGAATAAACATTGTTGGAGAATGTATTAAATTTAGTTTAATTCAAAAAAAAAATGAAGTTTTCCAGAAAAAATCTCGAAAGAGACAGATAAATCCAAACACTGATATCCATAGAAGATTAAGAACATATAAAATCATCTATTGATATCTTTTTTTTTTAAATTTATGTAAAATCTAAGCTATGAAAAACAAAAGAAAAAAGATTACCAGTATATAAGTAAAAAAATAAGTCACAAAATATATGAAAATCACATTGTAACAGTGATGATAACATATCGATAGAATATATTTTTATGAAATAAATTCTCTTAGAATGAATTTAAGGAAAACCTTTGAGAACGCCGCATTGAAAGTTACTGATAACACTCAGATAATTTCACTGAATAATTCCAAAATATATCTTTGTTGAAATGAATGATTGATGAGAGTAAGTGACAATAAAAGTCAGTAGTATTTATTGAAGTTATTGCCTGAAGTTATTTATAAAATCTTTGACAAATTATTTAAGCATGAACAGAGGAAATGTAAATAAACAACAACGTGTAAATTACCTGCCTGCAATACTTTGAAAAGATTTGCAATGTACTTACCAATGATAATTTAAAGCATAAACTACTATAATTTAAAGCACAAACTGCTAAACTATGTATTTAAACGTTTTCGAGACAGAGAGTGGACGGAAGTGGACAATTAGAGAGTGGACCGAAGTGGACAATTGCAAGAGTGGTCAGCAAAAGAATTGATTGTAATGAGTAAGGAAGAATTGAGAAGGAGGAAAGAAGTGAGGAATGAATTTACACAATGACCTTGCTACAATCAATATTCAAATATTACTAAGCGGGTAGGCTAGTTTGTTTGCAAAATATTGTCCATTCGGTCAGTTACTGTGAAAGAAAGAGAGAGAGAGAGAGAAAGAGAAAGAGGGACAGAGAAGAAATATATAAATATGCGACAAAAAGAATGATAATATGACAAAAATTAGAGAAAAAAAGTCGAACATTACAACAAATGTATTTACCATAATAGCTTTTATGGTAATTTTAAGATTAGTCTTGAATTTAATTAATTTACTATTCGCAGCTTTTGATATGTAAAATTAAATTCAATTAAATTTAAACGAATCTTCTTACAACTAGCAATAAACATACAAGATAGCGAAAAGATGTTCTTTTATTTTTAGAATGAGTCATTACTATTAATAAATTCCCAAACGTGTTTTTTATTGATTCAGGTCCATCAGAGAGAACAGATCGTTTGAAATTTTTAGATAACAATCATAGAATTTGCCAAACAGTATTCTGTTCTTGTCAATTATTGCTTTAGCAATCAACGTTGCAATACATTTGCAACATTTAGAATAGGTCAAGGGATTATTACCAGCATAGTGGACATAGTGGACATAACCAAAATGCACACAAAAATCAGCTTCCCAGTTGCCACGTTAGCAATCCTGGAATATACTATCACATACTAGTACTGGAATATATTACCATGCTAATATTGTGAATTATTTAAAAGCAGTGCATGGAGAATGAAACACTGCAACTGCAACATTGCAATTATCATTGCATATCTTCTGCATCAAAAATCATCGCTTATCCACTAATATCTATCATTCATATCAATTCTGGAAAATTTAATCATTCACTAATTTGTCATCAACAAAAATAGATGCTTTATTATTTTTCATCTTCAGAGTATTTTAACTGAGAATCTACAAAGATATGCTTACCTTACAAAATAAATTTCTAATTGATCAATCATAAAAATAATTATTACAAGTATTGAATTTCGCAAAGTGAAGAAAGAATTATCACAGATTCTGAATTCCATGAAATGACATCGTAACACAGTGAAGCGGAATTCGGCAAACGGATAATGAATTGGATTCAATATTAATATATATCTAATTATTCAGTGAGCAATAACAATTTAAAAAAAATTTCACAATGTATCGAAATTGAGAATGATGTATATGATAGAATCAAACACCAACTACCTACGTTTATGATTCAGGCTGAATTTTAAAGATCAATAAATGCAGTACCTCACATCTCGTGATTTCGTTAGCCAATATTACTGCAATCATTAGTTTAAAAGACACCTCTTTTCATCTAATTTGCATCCAAAAAACAAAAGAAGTAATTATGGGCATTTTAAACGATTCTTCTTCATAAATCTATGGCTGATTTACATTCAAAAATCGCTGCGAGAAAAGAAACACAACAAAGGAAGTCAATTTTATGAAAAATTTGAGATATTTTGCGACTGCATCTTTTGCTTCAATCTATTCCTCTTTTCGATTTTACTTCAAAGCTGCCGAAACCTTTTCACGCATTTCCTGAAAGTAAGAAAACATGAAAATAAAGTAATACCTTAGATTTGTGGAAAACTGATTCCTTTCATCTGTTTTTCTAATCTTTAAAGCGAAAGTACGCAGAAAAACCCGAAGAGAGCTATGGAAACAGCTACTGTGTAGTTTATAAAAACTGTTAAAAAAGAAGTAATCCTGGAAAGAGCTCAAAGTTATCAAACCCATCCTAAAACTCAAGAAAAAGTGATTTGTAAAATAAAGTAACTGAGGTAAATAGGGTAAAATTTCAATTTCTACCGCTCGCTAATTCTGTAAATAACATAATATCATGCTTAAGTTGTACAAAATTAACAAAAAAAACGAACGGCGATTACTGCTGCTGGATTGGGAGCTTTAAGGATTCCCGTCCCTGAAACGATTACATTGGCACCAGCCCTTGCGCAAACTTCCACATTATCCAGAGTAACACCACCATCAACTTGAATATTTAAAAATGGATGTGTAGAACGAAGAATTCGAACTTTCTCCATCATATCTGACATGAAATTCTGGCCTGAAGAGGCACTGATAAAAATGTATGTAGGAAATTCACGAGGACGTTTTTTAAAATGTTAACTCAGCTGATTGTAAATAAACAGTTTGATGAATAATGCGTTAATAAAACTGTATGCCATTTTTCTCGACCAGCCACAACAATCTGCCCTGCGATCTCCCAATATTCCCAATGCAGTTGTTATCATATTGTTCAGTCCCAAACACAAACACCAAGAATGTGATAAAAGAGATGCAAAAGCAAACTTTTGCTACAACTTGTCATTAAAGATTTTATTTTTCTGCTATCAAAGATTAGCATGCTTTCGTTAAATTAAATCTTTCTGCAGTGTGTCGAAAAAATGGAACTCCTACATAGTGCAAGAAACACATGTCGTATGCAACTTGCAAAACAAGTTTTATCATTCTTACGAGTAAAGAAAGGCAGCCAATCGATAACCTCCGAATCCAGGTTCAACGGTCATTACTAGAACCATATCCATGCCAACAAGTCCCTCAATCTTCTCTATTGGCGTACAAGGTTTTATTGCTACACCAACCTGTAGAACAACATAATGAATGATTTCGATTATTTAATTTCGTTAATCTCGTTGAAAATTTCAAAAATAAAAAAAGTAAAAATCTTTTTGTCTACCACTTATTTTAAGCATAATGTTTCATCTCAATAGCATATGACTGTACAAATATATGTTAACATATCCTTCAACATGAAATGCTAACAATACAACTGAAAATATATTTTCTTATTCAAGAAGAGAAAAGCGATAACATAGAAAGATGATTTCAACGATCGTCACTACAGTGTTAATTAGCGTGAACAGTGATAAACAAAAATCCATTTCAAAACATTTATTTGTCTCAAATTTATCTGCAATGGGAGTAATGCTACATCCTATTCATCCTATACTTTCCATTATCTTTTCGGCGGCACTGTACGAACTAAAAACCTATTATTTTCCTGCTCTGATGAAGTATAATCATATTTTTACTTATCAACAGTCATTTATACAATCGTCAAAAAATCATCTGAATTTATCATTTATTTCATAAAAAATGAAACTAACTTTCATGCCAGAATGTTTAATTCTATCAATGAGCATCTGGCAACTTTCATTCGATTCCAAAGCTTCCAAATGAAATACAAATTGACTTGCACCCGCCTAAAATTAAGTTCAGCAATGCCTTCTGCTTCATGACTCATTCTACTTCCACTTCATTTTTACCAAAGTATCTCATCCACCATTACAAGGTGACTACCTTTTTCATTGGTTCCACCCATCGTTCCGGATTAAGCACCATCATATGAACGTCAAAAAACGGTTCCGGTCCAAGATTCCGTCGTAAACAATCAATGACTGAGGAAAAAAATTGTAAAAATCTAGAATTAAATATGATAATAATTTTGTAGATTATATACGTGATCTGGAACAGTATAATGAATGTTACGGAGTGAATAAAATTACAATCCTGAATAAAAGAAAAAGTAATAATAATGAAACTAAACAAAACATGGCATTACTTGGATGTCCAAATGTCAAATTGGGCACGAAATGACCATCCATCACATCAAGATGAAGATAATCAGCTCCATACTGCAACAATTTTCGGCAATGTTCCGCAAGATTGGATAAATCCGAATTTAAAATTGATGGACATATTATAGGTCTTAAAGTATTCATACTGGACATTTCCTAAACAAAATTCAATACAACATAAAATAACGTGTGCTAAATTCTTCTCACTTCACGTTTCACGTTTTACTGATCAGATTATATTCGATACGAGTTAAGCGAGAAAAGTGAACACCTATTCAATACCACTTACGCCTCTACTTTATTACACAGTTCAGACAGGAGGAAAGTTCAAAAAGGGAAAAATAAAGTTTGAAACTAAAACGGTCCTCAAATAATGTAAACAACTCACTGTGAAAAATAAGATTCATGAAGTAAAGATTCGTGATGCATTTAATGAAATGGAATATCTCAGAATATCCGGGGAACCGAATTCAGCCGGGTAATTTATATATATGTATCCGTGTATGATTGATTCATCGAAGCACCCAAATTGTTCAACAAAGAAAACATGAACCTTTGTTCGTTTCCGATTTGCTACTTACTGTATACTGGTATTCAGTTCAACGTCAGTTCACGTTAGCATCACGTTGTAAACGTAACTCTCGTAATTGGCTAAACTATACAATCTCAAACGCTCACAAATCCCAGTATTGCCCATTTATTTCTTCACAGAGAGTAAGATTAGTTCAGGTTAGTTTTTTTTTGATTGCTTAGATTTTATTTCAATTAATAATTTACTTTTTTTTTCACATCTTTTCTTCAAAAATTTCAATTTATTTTTAAAACAACTCGAAATTAAATTTTCGGAGAATTGCTCATCAAAGTATAATTTAAGCATTTACGCTAAAAATAGATGATATGTATCGTTAACATTTATTGATTATCACTTAAGCAATAACGTTTTTGATGATCATGATAGTTCTGTTTATTCAGTAAGTGAAAGTTCAAAATATACTTGGATTTTGTTCAAATTGTTGAAAATTGATCAGAATTCTATCAGATATTTATCAGATATTTCTATCAGATATTCTATTCGAAGTTTGTAATTTTGAAAAATGATTTGACTGTAATATAAATTTCCAAAAAGCATTCGAACATCAAAGTTGAGAAGTCAGCTGATTAAAAGTAATTTTCGAGAAATTAGTAAAAATTCGAATAATTCAGTCATTTTCTTCAAAAGGAAGTTAGAAAATGCCTTTTGCAAATACAGTTAGCTTTCAATATATCGTTACACTGAAATCATACTTTTATTTTCTTGAATCTTGAATTCCTTTACAAAAAAAAAGCCCAGGAATTACTGACCAAAAAATGAAAGAGTAAAATATTTGCATAACAAAAAAATAGCCTGGAATGCCAGAGGGAACAAATTACAATTATATACAAATTCTCATTTATGCTGTGTTCTTCATGTTTCAAAAATTGTTCCTTTTTCATCCCTCAGCCCAATCATAATTTTATGAAATTAGCATTTTTCCTAAAATAATGATAGAATCGGAGAAATTAAACGAGGATTGCAAATTCAAAGTTCCTTTTGGATCAAAAAAAAGGCAGAGGATGAGAAGGAAATTTATATTGTGCTTGTAAAGCAGAATATTAAAGATTATTTTAGGGATTACTGTTGCGTTGATAGTACTAATAACTAATTTAGAAATTTCAATAACATTTTTCATGAAATCAAAAAAATTAGTGACAACTTCTTAAAGAAGATGTAATATCACAGAATAATAACAGCTTATTTAGATTATCACTGATCATATTTACTCGAGAATGCTCATTTATTTGCTGGCGAATTGTTGTTCTTCTTGTTGTTCTTCATCATCTTCTTCTTCTTCCTCTTCTTCTTCTTCTTCTTCTTCTTCTTCTTCTTGTTCTTGTTGATCAAGCGTATCTGGAAATGATGTAAATTTTCGGTTATTCTTTGTTATTCGTCCAATTCTTTCATTAATTCATCTAATCTACTCTTAATTAACTATATTTTTTTTTTTTTTTTTTTTGTTGTATCAAATATCAGTCAAAACAAATGAGTCATCTGAGCAGGATAAATTGCAACAATCTAAATTCTGATCGAATTTCTGAGAAGAAAGGCCTGAAAAATCCTTTTCTTCTCCCTTTTCTTTTAATTTTTTCTGATTTCAAAATTTCAAGTTCAAGCAAAGCTGCTTACTATTTAAGAAATAGCTGATTTCTTCTTGATTCTGGGAGATAGAGTCAGCTACCCAAATATCTTTGAGAGTAGTAATTGACCAACTATCGTTATCATTTATCATCAACCGTTCATTCGATAAGAGGTTACAGTGGCAGTGAGGTGGATTGCAGCACGGCAACACTGCCACAGAAAAATTGCCTGAAATATACGAGCTTTTGTTATAATAAATTGAGTGCACTCATATGTACATCTCAGAGATCTACTGTTGTTGATTTAAATCTTTGTTTTTGCATATTCCTATCATTCGGAAAATGTTTCCCAGATTATTAATATACAAAGGATGGTGTAGATGTTTGATTTAGTTACATATCATATTAATCTCTGGCAGAAACATTTAATGATGACAGTTGTATGGGAAGTAATGCGTTTGTTATTTGATAAGCATCCTCATCTATCCAAATAGGAATTCTCATTTACATCGATACAATAATAACTTGTTTACCTAATTGCTGTGGGACAGGCGTAATGCTTTGCACATGTTTATCGCGTATTCGTATCACGTCATCCAAAATTTCCTTCATTTTCTGGTTATTTTGAGGCACTGGATACATTTCATACGGATCAGCAAGCAGATCATAGACAAGTGGTGGATTATGAATATATAGTTGATCTTCCGGACATCGCTGTGAAACATACCTGAAAGTTGAAGCAAAAAAAAAAAGTATGTAGTTACTTTAATTGATTTTTAATTCTTCAAATATTGACAATCTTCTTGAAGATTAGAGATGTTTGGCTAGCAAAAGTTTTTTTAGTAAAACTGCAAATAAGAAATTCGTTTGTTTGATACGTATAGGCTTACCAATCATCGATAGGTTTTCCACCAGGACACAACTTATTTATTTCTGGATCATCAGTGATATTTTTGAAAATCGGAGACGTTTTAAAATGAACCTAAAAACAAAAATATCCTCTATTTTATATAGATATAGAACAATGCACAAATTCATTAAATTATTTTTCACTTTTTTTTCAGCAAATTTACGAGAGTTCCAGATCTTCATTGACTTAGAAAATATTTTATATTAATGGACCAGTACAAACTTTGTAATTTCCATAACGGATTGCCATCAAATGGGTATTGCAATAATAGAAAATAGGTCTTTCGCGAACCGAAAATTTATTACAATTGGATTTCGATGATAAACCTTTAAGTTCATGCCAAATTTCGACACCATCATAAAAAACGTTTCTTTTTTTCCGTCTTTTCTGCAAATTTGCATGATACTAAAATGGACATCATGGAAATATTTCTATCGTTGCAATGATAAAGTGGAGCAGAAAGCACAAATTAGAAGCTTTTCGTGCTTTAATTTATGATAAGAAATTGTTAGCACTAAAAAAATGCATATAAATAGGTAATATAAATGTTTCAAATACAATTTTCATTTTTAAGATTAATCACCCCTTTTGAAGCAAGTTTTTCAAATGTTGGAAATAGATCAAGTGACCAGATAACTTCATGTGATATGATACCAGATCGAACCGTTCCTGGCATCCAAGAAACAAATGGTATTCTGAATCCACCCTCAAAACTATTGGATTTGCCTCCTAAAAGCTAATCTGATTAATTCAAAATTTGACTTTGAAATTTTTAGAATTTTCGGCAAATAAAAAATTGATAAAAAAATGCAACCTTTTAAGCCAGCTGTACTTCCACCATTAAGACAAAGCTCTTGATGAGGTCCGTGATCTGACATCAATATCACTAGCGTTTGCTTTTCAATCTTTTCTTTTCGTAAACTATTCAAAACTTGTCCAACAGCCCAAGCCATTTCATTAATATTATCACCAAATAGGCCTATAAATCTAATTATATTAAGCATAGCAAAAAAAATCCGTGAACACCGAGCAACTATATGATCGCAAATATTGATATTAGCAATATCTTTAAAAACTACATGGCACTTCGAATAATTCTACAGTTTTTCTCTCATTGTTATTCAAAAACGAATTTTGCTTTTAATGAACTGCTAAATCAGATATACCTCTCACGGAACTGTATCGGAAAAATTCGTTTGCAAATTGTGAGCTGTGCACATGAGGAAATGAGAAGTAGAAGAAAAATGGCCTTTCGTGAATATCATTTTCTATTCTTTGCCCTGCAATTCATACCTGTCTCATCCTGCATTTTTTTTTTTGATTATAACAAAATTGAACTAATTTCATTAATTAGATCCTCTATTTTTCATTATTTTCCAAGCATTGACTAAGATGATAAATTTCTGATGAATGTTTTAAATTAAAATAGATACTATTAAACGACAAGGGAATGAAATGATGCAGTATGTAATTTGTAAATATGTGAAATATGCGCAGGTAATATTTAGATTTATCAAAAGGAGAAGTCATTTGAAGCATTTATGATTAGAAAGTTTTAAAGTAGAAAAATTTTTAAAGTACGTAGAAATCGATTCCAATCGTTAACTAGTGCTTCGGTTAAATGGTCAAAACGAATTGGTTGCTGAACGATAAAATCACCATCATACAAGAAGCACAATGTTTCATTGGGACTACTGACGAATTCCTGAAAATAATTTGGTAGTTCCGAGGGAATCGATATGATGAATAAGTTCCAACTAATCATTTATCAGATGCCTAAAAATGATGCATCATTTCTGTACAAAGGAATTGCGTTATTTTCTAGCTTTGTAGTAAAAATTTCTCTTTCGAAGGAATTTTTTTAGGGCAGAGAGGGCAGAGTTTTTTCCGTTTAATCGTCTAATGCACCAATGCCTGCAGTCTTGTTGTAAATGGTGCATAAACAAACCTTGGACGTATCGCAATCCCATACATTAGTCCATGGTAAATTTAAGCCAACAAAATCGAAACCCCGTTGTGATGGCAAAAATGTACCATCAGTCGAGTTATACTTATTGATGCCTAAGTGCCATTTACCAATCATGCCGGTTACATAGCCTATAAGTTTGAAATGATGAGATCAGCTAAGTTCAATCCGCCCAGATTTTAAACTATGAAATTAAAGTTATAAGAGAGTGAGGATGTTTTCATGTCAATTAAAATTTTAAATATTCAATATTTTGAAAGTATTTCAACTATGTCTCTTTATATTATGTATTCAGAAGAGGATATCACACCATATTGTTTCAACATTTCCGCCATCGTTTCTTCATCCTTTGGTAAACCACCGATATCTTGCGGTAAAAATACTCGTGCTCCACCTGTGATTCCAAGGCGAATTGGTAGACGCCCTAGAATTAGACATTTCTCCTGATTTGTTCAAAACCTTTAATTTAGCACTTATAAGGAAAAACCTGCAATTGTTTTATTTATTAATAATTAACAGCATAACTTGAGATATACCTTTTTTCATTATCGCTATACAAACAAACAATCACATACCGGTCATGAAACCGGCTTCACAGAGAATCAGATTAGTTCAGGCTAGTTTTTTTTCGATTGCTTAGATTTTATTTCAATTAATAATTTACTTTTTTTTTCACATCTTTTCTTCAAAAATTTCAATTTATTTTTAAAACAACTCGAAATTAAATTTTCGGAGAATTGCTCATCAAAGTATAATTTAAGCATTTACGCTAAAAATAGATGATATGTATCGTTAACATTTATTGATTATCACTTAAGCAATAACGTTTTTGATGATCATGATAGTTCTGTTTATTCAGTAAGAGAAAGTTCAAAATATACTTGGATTTTGTTCAAATTGTTGAAAATTGATCAGAATTCTATCAGATATTTATCAGATATTTCTATCAGATATTCTATTCGAAGTTTGTAATTTTGAAAAATGATTTGACTGTAATATAAATTTCCAAAAAGCATTCGAACATCAAAGTTGAGAAGTCAGCTGATTAAAAGTAATTTTCGAGAAATTAGTAAAAATTCGAATAATTCAGTCATTTTCTTCAAAAGGAAGTTAGAAAATGCCTTTTGCAAATACAGTTAGCTTTCAATATATCGTTACACTGAAATCATACTTTTATTTTCTTGAATCTTGAATTCCTTTACAAAAAAAAAGCCCAGGAATTACTGACCAAAAAATGAAAGAGTAAAATATTTGCATAACAAAAAAAATAGCCTGGAATGCCAGAGGGAACAAATTACAATTATATACAAATTCTCATTTATGCTGTGTTCTTCATGTTTCAAAAATTGTTCCTTTTTCATCCCTCAGCCCAATCATAATTTTATGAAATTAGCATTTTTCCTAAAATAATGATAGAATCGGAGAAATTAAACGAGGATTGCAAATTCAAAGTTCCTTTTGGATCAAAAAAAAGGCAGAGGATGAGAAGGAAATTTATATTGTGCTTGTAAAGCAGAATATTAAAGATTATTTTAGGGATTACTGTTGCGTTGATAGTACTAATAACTAATTTAGAAATTTCAATAACATTTTTCATGAAATCAAAAAAATTAGTGACAACTTCTTAAAGAAGATGTAATATCACAGAATAATAACAGCTTATTTAGATTATCACTGATCATATTTACTCGAGAATGCTCATTTATTTGCTGGCGAATTGTTGTTCTTCTTGTTGTTCTTCATCATCTTCTTCTTCTTCCTCTTCTTCTTCTTCTTCTTCTTCTTCTTCTTCTTGTTCTTGTTGATCAAGCGTATCTGGAAATGATGTAAATTTTCGGTTATTCTTTGTTATTCGTCCAATTCTTTCATTAATTCATCTAATCTACTCTTAATTAACTATATTTTTTTTTTTTTTTTTTTTGTTGTATCAAATATCAGTCAAAACAAATGAGTCATCTGAGCAGGATAAATTGCAACAATCTAAATTCTGATCGAATTTCTGAGAAGAAAGGCCTGAAAATCCCTTTTCTTTTAATTTTTTCTGATTTCAAAATTTCAAGTTCAAGCAAAGCTGCTTACTATTTAAGAAATAGCTGATTTCTTCTTGATTCTGGGAGATAGAGTCAGCTACCCAAATATCTTTGAGAGTAGTAATTGACCAACTATCGTTATCATTTATCATCAACCGTTCATTCGATAAGAGGTTACAGTGGCAGTGAGGTGGATTGCAGCACGGCAACACTGCCACAGAAAAATTGCCTGAAATATACGAGCTTTTGTTATAATAAATTGAGTGCACTCATATGTACATCTCAGAGATCTACTGTTGTTGATTTAAATCTTTGTTTTTGCATATTCCTATCATTCGGAAAATGTTTCCCAGATTATTAATATACAAAGGATGGTGTAGATGTTTGATTTAGTTACATATCATATTAATCTCTGGCAGAAACATTTAATGATGACAGTTGTATGGGAAGTAATGCGTTTGTTATTTGATAAGCATCCTCATCTATCCAAATAGGAATTCTCATTTACATCGATACAATAATAACTTGTTTACCTAATTGCTGTGGGACAGGCGTAATGCTTTGCACATGTTTATCGCGTATTCGTATCACGTCATCCAAAATTTCCTTCATTTTCTGGTTATTTTCAGGCACTGGATACATTTCATACGGATCAGCAAGCAGATCATAGACAAGTGGTGGATTATGAATATATAGTTGATCTTCCGGACATCGCTGTGAAACATACCTGAAAGTTGAAGCAAAAAAAAAAAGTATGTAGTTACTTTAATTGATTTTTAATTCTTCAAATATTGACAATCTTCTTGAAGATTAGAGATGTTTGGCTAGCAAAAGTTTTTTTAGTAAAACTGCAAATAAGAAATTCGTTTGTTTGATACGTATAGGCTTACCAATCATCGATAGGTTTTCCACCAGGACACAACTTATTTATTTCTGGATCATCAGTGATATTTTTGAAAATCGGAGACGTTTTAAAATGAACCTAAAAACAAAAATATCCTCTATTTTATATAGATATAGAACAATGCACAAATTCATTAAATTATTTTTCACTTTTTTTTCAGCAAATTTACGAGAGTTCCAGATCTTCATTGACTTAGAAAATATTTTATATTAATGGACCAGTACAAACTTTGTAATTTCCATAACGGATTGCCATCAAATGGGTATTGCAATAATAGAAAATAGGTCTTTCGCGAACCGAAAATTTATTACAATTGGATTTCGATGATAAACCTTTAAGTTCATGCCAAATTTCGACACCATCATAAAAAACGTTTCTTTTTTTCCGTCTTTTCTGCAAATTTGCATGATACTAAAATGGACATCATGGAAATATTTCTATCGTTGCAATGATAAAGTGGAGCAGAAAGCACAAATTAGAAGCTTTTCGTGCTTTAATTTATAATAAGAAATTGTTAGCACTAAAAAAATGCATATAAATAGGTAATATAAATGTTTCAAATACAATTTTCATTTTTAAGATTAATCACCCCTTTTGAAGCAAGTTTTTCAAATGTTGGAAATAGATCAAGTGACCAGATAACTTCATGTGATATGATACCAGATCGAACCGTTCCTGGCATCCAAGAAACAAATGGTATTCTGAATCCACCCTCAAAACTATTGGATTTGCCTCCTAAAAGCTAATCTGATTAATTCAAAATTTGACTTTGAAATTTTTAGAATTTTCGGCAAATAAAAAATTGATAAAAAAATGCAACCTTTTAAGCCAGCTGTACTTCCACCATTAAGACAAAGCTCTTGATGAGGTCCGTGATCTGACATCAATATCACTAGCGTTTGCTTTTCAATCTTTTCTTTTCGTAAACTATTCAAAACTTGTCCAACAGCCCAAGCCATTTCATTAATATTATCACCAAATAGGCCTATAAATCTAATTATATTAAGCATAGCAAAAAAAATCCGTGAACACCGAGCAACTATATGATCGCAAATATTGATATTAGCAATATCTTTAAAAACTACATGGCACTTCGAATAATTCTACAGTTTTTCTCTCATTGTTATTCAAAAACGAATTTTGCTTTTAATGAACTGCTAAATCAGATATACCTCTCACGGAACTGTATCGGAAAAATTCGTTTGCAAATTGTGAGCTGTGCACATGAGGAAATGAGAAGTAGAAGAAAAATGGCCTTTCGTGAATATCATTTTCTATTCTTTGCCCTGCAATTCATACCTGTCTCATCCTGCATTTTTTTTTTTGATTATAACAAAATTGAACTAATTTCATTAATTAGATCCTCTATTTTTCATTATTTTCCAAGCATTGACTAAGATGATAAATTTCTGATGAATGTTTTAAATTAAAATAGATACTATTAAACGACAAGGGAATGAAATGATGCAGTATGTAATTTGTAAATATGTGAAATATGCGCAGGTAATATTTAGATTTATCAAAAGGAGAAGTCATTTGAAGCATTTATGATTAGAAAGTTTTAAAGTAGAAAAATTTTTAAAGTACGTAGAAATCGATTCCAATCGTTAACTAGTGCTTCGGTTAAATGGTCAAAACGAATTGGTTGCTGAACGATAAAATCACCATCATACAAGAAGCACAATGTTTCATTGGGACTACTGACGAATTCCTGAAAATAATTTGGTAGTTCCGAGGGAATCGATATGATGAATAAGTTCCAACTAATCATTTATCAGATGCCTAAAAATGATGCATCATTTCTGTACAAAGGAATTGCGTTATTTTCTAGCTTTGTAGTAAAAATTTCTCTTTCGAAGGAATTTTTTTAGGGCAGAGAGGGCAGAGTTTTTTCCGTTTAATCGTCTAATGCACCAATGCCTGCAGTCTTGTTGTAAATGGTGCATAAACAAACCTTGGACGTATCGCAATCCCATACATTAGTCCATGGTAAATTTAAGCCAACAAAATCGAAACCCCGTTGTGATGGCAAAAATGTACCATCAGTCGAGTTATACTTATTGATGCCTAAGTGCCATTTACCAATCATGCCGGTTACATAGCCTATAAGTTTGAAATGATGAGATCAGCTAAGTTCAATCCGCCCAGATTTTAAACTATGAAATTAAAGTTATAAGAGAGTGAGGATGTTTTCATGTCAATTAAAATTTTAAATATTCAATATTTTGAAAGTATTTCAACTATGTCTCTTTATATTATGTATTCAGAAGAGGATATCACACCATATTGTTTCAACATTTCCGCCATCGTTTCTTCATCCTTTGGTAAACCACCGATATCTTGCGGTAAAAATACTCGTGCTCCACCTGTGATTCCAAGGCGAATTGGTAGACGCCCTAGAATTAGACATTTCTCCTGATTTGTTCAAAACCTTTAATTTAGCACTTATAAGGAAAAACCTGCAATTGTTTATTTTATTAGTTCTAAATAAATTAACAGCATAACTTGAGATATACCTTTTTTCATTATCGCTATACAAACAAACAATCACATACCGGTCATGAAACCGGCTCGACTTGGCGAACACATACTATCAGCGGAATAAGCTTGCGTAAATCGCACACCTTCACGGATCATATCGTCAATTGCGCCATTTTCTTGATTCGGATGCCCGTAACTTTGCAAATCACCATAACCTGAAGGTAACAAAAAAATTTTTGAAACCAATGAGCGTGATACAACTAAAAATGCAGAAAGTAATAATGGTTCAATTTTGCAAAATATTTAACTACAGAAGCGAAGATTACGGATATAAGCTAAGATTACAAACGTTTGCAGAGAGAACACGATATTAGATTTTTCGCAATCTAAATTTATTCTTAATCGTCTCTACAATCTTCCTTCTAAATTAGGTTTGAAAAAGAATTAGTATACCTAAATCATCAACCATAAGGATCACGATATTAGGTCGTTGAGGTGTCGCTGGTTCTGGTGATCGAATCGCACGATGAAAAGCCAGTACCAATCCGAGGATATATAATATTACTGTCCAAAAGCCAAGTAACCAGCTCATCGAGCACCTAATTAGTGTCATTCTTCGTTTTTTATTAGTCGATGTGAAATCACTCTGTTAGATGAAAGAAAACAGTTAATCGTTCTGATTACTTCCGAGCTATTTCGCACAATGACGTACGTGATGACGCAAACAAAAAAATTTTATTATTACATTTTTTTTTGAGATATTTCTTGAACTATGAAATTATGAGTGATAGTAATATAACGAAAAATATTAACGTATTCGAAAAGAAATATTAACGTATTACAGTTGCAACTGTCGGCATGATGATTGTTTTTTTTTTTTCTTTCAATTAACATTGTTTATGTGCAAGGACAGAAAGCAATTGTTTAGAACAATGAACAAATGAACGTTTACGTTTTAACGTCATATTAGCTCTATCCTTTAACGTTATTTTCAGTCATGGCTATTTACTAAATTGTAAAATAATTCACGCAAGCAAATTTTGTCTTTTTTACCCATTGCATACGGAGATATTTCAGCTTTTTAGCTTTTGCTCAATTTGTCCAAAACGTTACTAAATCTAATATTCAGTTCTCAATACAAAATCAATCATCATTCCACGAGGGACGCTTATTTCTTTACTTCCATTTCCAGGATCACTTCTTACCTAATATCGAATAAGTGAAACTTGCTTGATGAAAGTTAGACTAATGTAGAATTAAGTGATACTTGTCGTAAAAGTAGATTAGGGGTAAGCGTAGTTGATTAGTTGCAAGTTATGCTAGGGACAAGTGACACTTGCTTAGTCATAAATTAGATTAAGGGTAAGTATCATTTGCTTAATCTTTAGTCTTAGAAGCAAGTATCACTTTTAGGTTAAACTAATATAGAGGTAAGTGGACAATTAATACAGAAGTAAGTATAGTAAGTTAGATTAATATAGGGGTAATTGCTTAGTCGAAAGTTTGCACTTCGACTGGTTTGTTTGTTTTGTTTTTTTCTTTTAACATGAAATATCAAGATGAAAATAATTTGGTGGAACATATGAAGAGACTGATAAATTTACTGAACGGAGTCTGCACATGTATGTAAGCTTACCTGTACACAAAAATTCATCTCTTCAATAAAAGGGATCATTTTAGTAGATCGATAAATAGGCTACCGGGAATTCAATTTTCGCGGGTAATAAGTCAAATAGAGCGGGAAAAAAGAGGAGAAAAGGTCACAAGGTCACAAGGTCACAAGTTTGAATTTGGTAATTGAAAAACAGGTAAAGGTGTTTTGTTGGAAAGAATGAAAAAGAGAGAAATTGGAATAATTCGTTAGTGAAATTTACTTTGTTTAACGAAATGAATATCTATATTTTCGGTGGTTAACGAACAAAAATCAAATCATCGAAAATCAAACTTTATATAATTTCCGAATAATTTTATGGTTTTAATATTTATCACTTTCCATAACGTTTCTCAATTAGCCGAAAAATTCCAACAAAAAACAATCAGCCCTCAAAGTAAAATTATTTTTCCTCATTCCTATGCTCAACATTATAAATGATATTGCAAAATTACTTACTCATTCTGCTATCTAATGATCTTTTTCAATAAAGAAAACTGAAAAAAAGTATAACGATCATTGATAAAATGAATTACTGCTTAAGTAAAGTATAGTGATCGCTGATAAAGATTAAGTAAGCAGGAGAAAAAGATGAAAATGATTGTTGATCATAGTGAGCTAATGTCATCGAGCGGTTCTTGAGATCTCCCAACAATAATCGGAATGTCCGGCATTTATATATAGATAAATAGATAGATAAGCCGAGAAGTTTCCATTTTCAAATCTAAAGAATTTGCTATATGAATTATAAAGATGAGATTGATTTTTTGATGCAGTAAATCTATTTTCCCGCGGTTATGCGGATAGGTAACTTTGCAAATGTTTGCCGACACAATTAAAATTTGATATAAAATAGGAAGATATAATATAGGACAAATATAGGAATGTATTTATTTGAATGTATATGCTTTTTTTCATAATTTTAATTTTTAATTAAAATGTTATACGTTACAACACGTAACACATATGGAAAAAAGCAGCAGAAAAAAGAGGAGAATCAGGAAGGAAAAAGAAGTTGAAATTGAAAGATTGAAATTGCGGGAAAATTGATAATGTTGTTGATCCTCAACTTCTCAAACATCTTTCAATAAGGACAAACATAGGAATGTATACATAATGGTTCAGAACACTTAGAAACAACGACCACCTGAATTTAGCAGCGAAAACTATAATTAAAACATGAAGCAGTCAACGGTAATTTACATGTAAATTATAATATTCATTTATGAACAATTAATTATCAATATAAAATATTGAAACGTTGCAATAAGCAAGGTGAAAAATCAACCAATCAATCAATTAATTAATATATAGCTCATCCGTCACTAATTTTTCAATAAGCAAAATTAGATTGAAATAAATTTATTTGAACGTATATGCTTTTTTCCTTGAATGCTTTTATACGTGTTACACGTAAAGATTTATCAAATCATTAAGTGAAAAAGTAAAAAGGAAGAAGAATGAATTGATTTCAACTTTCTTAGTTAAATCTGTTCATTTAAATCTTACTGTAAAATTTTGGATATTTGTCTCAGCTTAGAAAAGAAATGTTCGAGAGGCGAAAATAGTGCAAATACAATCTTTCCACTTATAGATCTTTTCGCTCATCTTTTCACTTTGTCATTTTAACCATTTATATATTTCGAAACATTTTATGATTTCATATTTTGCTCGTTAATCTATTAATGATACTATTAGAGAAACAATGAAGCATTGATGAAAGAAAACAGGAGGATCATCGTCCAATGATACTAAAATGACATCCAAAAATGGCGTTATTCTTGACTGATCAGTGATCGAGCAAATATTATTCAATATTGTTTAGCATAATCTCTGTTTAATATTTTTATTCTGAATTAGAACTAACAAATGTCTTATGTATTACATTAGATATTTCTTTTAGATGCAAATTTATTCAAATAGGAAATATCAATGAGTAATAGTACTTGGCTTTGGTGCTAAAAGATTTTCATATAAAGAGGTATTACTGAGTGGAAAATATTATATGTTTTCTAATCAGTGAAAAAAAAATTCCAAAAAATTTCTTGCTAATTATAGTTTGTTTCTATTCTTCCCACAATTACCGCTTACATATATGTTTTAATTTAACATTTCGAATTATGCATTATGTCAACAATTAATCTTATAATTTACATTATAAGATTATAAGATTAAAAATGTTATATTTTGAATATCAAAATATAACATTTTCAGTAATTTCTATAAGAATTTAAAAAGTAAAATAAAATGCATTTCTTCAGTGAGCTATTAAGCATATAGCAAATCTAACAACAATGATATTATTTATAGTCAAACTGCTATTAAGCATGATATAAAATATGAATGCAATAACAACATGAACAGTGATGATGACATTTCCGCACAGATTATTATACTTCACATTACGCATTTATCACAGTGATGATGACATTTCCGCGTAGGTGTTATACTTTACATTACATTTGCATTGAAGCATAGAATTAAAATTGTTTTAATTAAATGTATTTCTTCTATAACTTGTCTAAAATTATATCGTCGCTGTGAAGTATTGATGGGTCATTGATTAGATAAGTTATGTAGAGTTCCTTTTTGCCTTGCAAAAACAATCTCTCGAATCACCGTATATTGTGGATGAATAAAATTGTTGATGAAATCCTAAGCATTTTTAGATTGTATTTTTCAATATACCGTATCTTCGTAATGATTTCTTCATTATGTGCTTAATGATAGTAGCAAACTTGCTACTCTTTATGGTCAGTTAGTCCATTATGTCAGAAAAAAAGTTTCATCTTGTTTCTATTGCAAATTATTGACATAATTTTATTCTTATTAATGTTCAATTACAGTTACAACTTATCATTTCATCCAATCTCATCACTAATACATTCCGGCCATCACTCACATTATTTTAATACTTACCTTCTTAATTAATGATCTTAATTAGCAATATCTCACTAACATATCTGCTAATATTATATTGATATTTTAATTTTTTCTAAGTTAATAAAATATCATTAATAAAAAAGGGAAGTATTAAATGTAAAATTAGCAGATATATCAATGATCTGCTAAGTCTACTTCACCACCAGTTATAAATTTATTGCTCCAAAATTTGTCACTAAAAAATTTTTATTAATAAATTCAAAATATTTTTTAGCTATCGACAATTTTTCTAAAAGTTTTAAATATAGAATATTTTAATGATACATAAAAGAGTGAAAGATCGACGAATAATCAGTGAGTACATTGATAAAAATGAGTGATCAAAGCAATGGCCGAAATAATACAGTAATGATAAAAAGGCATGAATAACACTCATTGGTCAAGCATTGACCTTTCTAGCAGATTGACCTCTAATGCTAAATTCTAAATTAAAATAGGAAGAAATTCGGAAAGGAAGAAATCAAAAATAATAAAATATTACTATTGAATCCATTGAAGTTTAATTTGTGGGAGAGACTAGATGTTGCATAGTGACTCCTTTTTTGCACAAATTATTGAAACAATAAAAAATAAAAAATGCCCGCTTGGTTGGCGGTATTATTTTGCAGTGGACGAGCGTGAATTTCGGGCAAATTTTACATTTCCATGGAGTTTTTTTTTTTTTTTTGCCCAATTTTTTTCTCTTTTACGTGCAAAAAAACTATACTACTTAATGTCAGTTCTCAGGTCGTAGACGTTAACACTTAACTGAACGTGTGAACGTGTGTCCTTTCCACACTATTCAACACATCACTATGGGTGATACAAAAAAAATTACCATAAACAAGGAAATATTCCTGAAAAGAACAGCTAAATTATACGATTATTGGGTAAGTTATTTCATATATATATAAGTGTTATAAATTGATTGATATGAAATTGTTTGAATTTATGAATTTTTTAAATGTCACATTGCTTTAGCTTAGCTGAGAAATTTATTTTAAATTGCAATCAAATGATGAATAAAAAATTATTTAAAAAGGTTATTTTCAATTATCAAATAATAGATATCATATGAATGATCACCTGATTGGATTAAAGGAATTTTTTTATTAGCTATGGTTAAATAACAGAAGGGATTCTTTTCAAGATAATTTTTCGAAAATCCTGGTTTATTTTTTAAAATTATAGAATAATGGAAACGATGAGAATTTGTCGAAAGCAGATTCATTAGTGTTTATGGTTGGCAACGATGATGATGCATCGCAGTATTCGAAATCGAATGCGTTGCAGGTAATTTTTCTACTCGTTAGCTTAACAAAAAATTGACGATGATCGTCATCCTAAGTGTGCTAGGACGAGTAGTTTTTATTCTTCTGGTTCCATCAATAATAATAACATTGCAGATGTGGCTTTACAATTATGAATTAAATGATATGTTGGCAATATTCACGAAGAACGCTATTTATTTTCTGGCGAGTTCACGTAAGGCTCAATTTTTTCAACTAGTTGCAAACGAGGAGCCTAATGGTTCCGTACCAGCAGTTGTTGTACTTACGCGAGAAAAGGTAAGTGGATAAATAGGAATAAAAGATTACTGTAATTTTGTTATTTTTTGTTCTTTTCTTCCCTTTTCTAATAACAGAAATTTGAAAACAGAAGATAATGAGTGTGGATAAGAAAAAGCATGTACCATGCTTTTCATTGTTCATGCTTAGTTCTTTCTCTTTCCATTTTCTTTATTTACCTGTTGATCATTTATATTTAATTGTGATCATTTATGTAATTATGATTTGTGATTTCTAACTATTTGAAATATTCTACAGTAAGGAAAAAGGCTTGTTTTAGTCCGATAAAGACAAAGCAAATTTTACAAAGTTAGCTGAAAAACTGAAAGAAAGTGGATCTGTTTTTGGACATTTTGCGAAAGATTCATACAATTCAGATTTCGTTAAAGGATGGAACAGCATTATGGAAGAATATGGTATCAAATTGGTAACCAAATTCATGTTTTTCTGCTAAAACTTTTTGGTGTTTACAATTCATTTTCTCCAACAATATTGCCATGTAGTTTCCATCCTAGAGAAGGAAGTTGTACTGAATTTCAGACTATTGATTTGTCTGCTTCCTTTGCACATTTGCTTTCGGAGAAAGATGATACGGAAGTTGAATTGTGTAAAAAAGCTGCGCAAGCATCGGTAAACGCATGGTCATATGCCAGGAAGAAAATCATTGATATTATTGATCAGGCGAAGGTACTTTTGATTTCAGTAATATGTGAAATTCATTAACTTTTAGAGAATACAGTAAGATTCAAACCACTTACTTCAAATTTCATAGTCTCATCAAATTTAAATAATTAGTATAATTTCTTAGAAAGTGAAGCATAGCCGTTTTGCGGAAGATCTCGAAAGAGCGATGACAACAGTGCAAGTGCAGCAACGTCTGGCAGACGGTAACAATGTTGAATCGTGTTATACACCTATCATTCAGTCCGGTGGTGAATATACGCTGAAATTGAGTGCTGAAAGGTAATTTTCATAACACTTTTTTAAAAATAAAGTAAACAGCTGGTAAGATAATGACAAAATTTGTTTTAGCAACGATAAGCTTATGCATTATGGAACAATTATTTGTTCACTTGGAGCTCGATATCAGGTAATTGAGTCTTTCATCTTATTCAGTTGTATCTTTTGATAAGCATTTTGGTCGTGGCAGCAAAGATCTGAATCGCAACTTGTTTAAATACTAATGTGTGATATCAAGACACATGCGCCAAGATACATTGCATGTACTGCATTTAGTGGCAATATTAATGTCTACTGAGGATATCAAGATGTTAGTTGTCGTTCTAATGTAAAAACGTAGCTTTGAAACTTTTGAAAGCAGTTAGCCTTGAATACTGTGATGGATTTTCTTCAATATTTTGTTCTTTCCATACTTCCCACACTGATGCAAGACATATTGGTCATTTAGTAGAAAAACCATTATAGTTAAATGGACTGTGCAAGCTAATGAAGTAAGCGATATTAAGTAAATGTAATTGCGTTTATTGCTGAAAAATTGCAGAAATTTATGTTGCAAATTCCATGAATAATGCTCACTTTCAGTCCTATTGCTCAAATTTGAGTCGAACGATGCTTGTGGATCCATCGAAAGAATTGGAAGAAGCTTACGAATCGTTATTGGTTATTCAAAATGCAATCATTGAAGCCTTGAAACCGGGAAAGAAATTGAATGAGGTATATGCAGCTGGTCTGGAAGTCGCCAAAGACAAGCCAATGATACTGGATCATTTGGTCAAAAATAATTTTGGGTAATAAATGCATTCTATTAATTTGGGCCGGAGAAATTATTCCAATTCACAATTTATAGATTTTAATGCTGCATTTACCTTAGTAATTGCTGAAGAACAAGAAATATTTGTTAGTATTTAATTAGCTCAACTGATATTTTCCTTATTCTGATTATCGGCTCCCGATCGTGAAGATGTTCGATGTTACTATGAAAATTGCTGAAGGACTGAAGTAATGTAAAAATGCTGACTTTGCAGAATTAAGGAAATTTAGATATAAGATTAGAATGTAAGGAAGTTCTAATCTTTACATTTTTATATCGTATTTTTTGTAGCTTCTTAACTGGACTTGAATTTCGGGAATCAACAGCTCTTATAAGTCCTAGAAGTGACGTTGAAGTGGTACCGAACATGGTGTTCATTGTGTATGTGGGCTTGCAAGGTTGGAAAAATCTGGCCGCTAAAGATGAACAATCGAAGACAGCGGCTGTGTTGCTTTCCGACACTGTTCTAATTTCTGCAGTAAGTTATTTTTGCGTTTAAGATAATTAAATTATTAGTGGAAAAAAGTTTGTTTGAACTTGAAGTAAATCATCTGTTCATAGATGCATTTTCGTATTTTAGGAAGGTGCTAACGAAATACTTACGGAAAAGGCGAAATCGCGTATAAAGTCAAATGTAATTCGATTTAAAGATGAAGCGGAAACTTCGCACGCTGATGACAATAAGGTTAATCAATTAAAATAAGTGAAAAATAAATTCTTTAGTTATTTACAAGGAATTGCATTTGTCCGTATTATTTCGAACGATAGGTATTAATGTGCAGAGCATCCATTTTCTCGTCATATGCAGATGTGAATATCTCGTAATCGTCATCTCGTGATGGAATTACTTTTCATTTATTTGATTGTAGGAGAACAACATGGGCGATGGGTTTGGACGTGGAAAGCGATCAGTGCTGTTGCAGGAACAAACACGGGTAAATTTTCCAAAACGTAGAGATTTAAAAATATTGAGGTCATTTTTCTTAGGTAAGATGTACCTTTTGGATCATGTCTGCAGTGCTAGAGATGAGTTACTTGTTGAGTTGTATGGGCGGGAAATTACTGTAATGCAAAGATTGGAATAAATGGTTTGATTTCATGTTCAGAACAAGACTACAAATGAAGATAAACGTAAGGAACATCAAAAAGAGTTGGGGAAACGGTTGAACGAGGCAGCCCGTGAACGTTTAGCTGATCAAACGGGTCAAAAAGATATCAAGAAAATCAAGAAATCAAATATTGCCTACAAAAGCTACGAAAAATTCCCCAAGGAAGCCGAAGTTGATAAACTTCAAATATATGTTGGTGAGTTAGCTAGGAAATTTAGAAGTAGACTCTAAGCTTACTTCATTCAGTGATGCTTTACAAACGAAAAAGTTTTAGAGCTGATATTTGTTTTTGAAGGGAATTTTCAGATTTCTTTAGAGATGCCATTGTGACAACAAAGAAAGCTGAAATTCCAAGTTAACTTCCTATTTCTTTGCATTTAATTGTAATATTCGATATCGAGAGATACACTTAAAGTAAAGGATAAAGTGGGAAAATTTGGTCCTCGGAATTCAAATTGAAAAAGATTTGTTGAGAAAAAGTTCATCACAAATGCTAGAGTTGTTTTTGGAGTTCCTTGATTAGTTTTGAACACTGTACACTGCATTCAGATCGTCGTCACGATTCTGTCATATTGCCAATATTTGGAGTTCCTGTACCATTTCATATTTCGATGATCAAAAATACGAGTCAGTCTGTGGAGGGCGATTACACATATTTGCGGGTAAACTTCATGCATCCTGGCTCACAGATTGGAAGAGATCAATTACAATTTCCAAATCCATTATCAACTTATGTGAAGGAATTGTAAGTTTCTGGAATATGGTTTTCTTTTCAATGCATTCTTCTCACAATTTAGAAGTTTTTGACTCCAAAACTGTTGTCTTTAGTGGGGAATGAAATAAATGACTTGCTTTGTGATAGTTTGCTGTTCTCTTACTTTTATTCCACTATCGTTTGCAGAACTTATCGAAGTAGCAATTTGAAAGAACATGGTGAAGTAACCGCTCCTAGCAGTAACCTAAATACAGCATATCGTTTGATCAAAGAAATGCAAAAAAAATTCAGAACACAGGTAAAATCCTTCCTAATGGAATTTTATACAAAGATAAAAAGATTCAAATTGTAGAGCAGAGTTTAGAGATAAAAATTTCAGGAAGCAGAAGAACGTGAAAAAGAAGGAGCTGTGAAACAAGATAAATTGATTCTATCGACGGCAAAGGGCAATCCAAAGCTCAAGGATTTGTTTGTTAGACCGAATATTATCACCAAACGAATCAGTGGTTCATTGGAAGCACATGCTAATGGCAAGTTATTTGTTTGCAAAATATGTTTGAAAAGGTTCTTAAAGCTTATAAATTTTATGACCTCATGTTTTTCCGATTAAGTTGAAATTTATAGTTGCACTTCTATGATTTCAGGTTTCCGATATACCTCTTTGCGGGGTGACAAGATCGATGTGTTATATAATAACATAAAACATGCATTTTTCCAGCCTTGCGATAATGAAATGATCATTTTAATACATTTCACGCTGAAAGTGAGTTATGTAAAAATTATTTCTTTATTTTTAATGTAATCACATGATTTAGGTATATAAAAGATTCAGGTTATTGTTTATACAAATTTAAAGCTAGAGTCTTACGACTGCTGTTTTGGAGTAAATATGCACCCACGGTAGGTTAATGTATATCCGTATTTCCAACTACAATGAAATCTTCATTGCTATTAATTATCGCTTTTTGATGAATGATTATTTTGATACGACAAGCGTCTTTTGACTTTATTATGATTATAAACATCACAGAATTTTATAATAATAACAAGTGATAGAGTACCGAACAAAGACATTGTTGATAGAGTTCAAGAGAAGCTCTATTATTTGTAAGTGCAATGATATCTAATTGCAGAACCCAGTATTATGGGGTAAGCGTAAATATCAAGATATCCAGTTTTATACGGAAGTTGGTGAAATTACAACCGATTTGGGCAAATATCATCATATGCAGGATCGTGACGATATTCAAAGCGAACAACTTGAACGAGAAATGAGGAAGCGCTTGAATCAAGTTTTCCAAAACTTCTGTGATAAGGTAAGTGAGAGTATTTTGCAGTTGCAGTGATATAAAGAAGTAAGATGTCATTATTGACGAAGTGTAAAGGAATTTGTATGTTTAAGTGATTAAGTGATTTATTATGATTTTCACTTTCTTACAGTCACACATTATGATTTCATTTATATTCTCAAACGAGAAGTTTTGTATCAAGAGATTTTAGACCAATCCTTTCATTTTCCGATAATTACAATTTATGCTTTATAAGTTTATGCCAATATTTTAATTTTCTATACAGGTGGTTCGTCAGACTAACGAGGCATTTGATTTTGATGTGCCATTTAATGAGCTTGGTTTTTTCGGTGTTCCTTTTCGATCATCATGCACGCTAAAACCCACTTCATCTTGTTTAGTCAATTTGAGTGAATGGGTTCGTTACTTTGTTCGAAATTGGAAATAAAGATACTGAATTTTTACAGAAGACTACATATTAATATCTGGCGTTCTATAATTGATGAAGTTAGGCAATCTCTATGATTATATGATGTAGATTATATACACTTCTTCTTGGTAAAGTTTCTTATATAATTAGTATGTAATATAGTTTTCCAATAGTGTGTTTTTGCACTTAATTTTATAACCTATAAAAGTCAGTAGATATTATCAAGTATATAGTTATAGAGATTGTATGATCAGTTCATATTGTAAAGCCAGTAGATCATTATTGCTTTTAGCCTCCATTCGTTGTAACTTTGGATGAAGTGGAATTTGTACACTTTGAACGAGTGTCATTTCAACTGAAGAATTTCGATATGGTTTTCATTTTCAAAGATTATTCCAAAAAGATACAAATGGTTCAACAGATTCCGATGACATCGCTTGACAGTGTTAAGGAATGGCTTAAGTTAGTGGCGCTGAACCAATTTTTATGCTTGACTGCATGATTTAGCTTCAGGCTGTGAAGAACTCCATTAAATTTTTTATTTTAATTTGTACTATTATTTTAACATTTATTTCCTATAGTTAAGTTGCCAGTTTATGGTGCCGTTGTTTGCTGTATTTGTTTTTGCATTTCTTTATGTACGCAGTTAACAAATCATTGTTGATTTAGCTCTTGCGATATATATTATTCTGAAGGGATTCAGTCACTGAACTGGGCGAAAATTATGAAGACCATTTTGGATGATCCAGAAGATTTCTTCGCAAATGGTGGATGGAATTTTCTGGCAACAGATAGCGATGTATGTAACTAATTATTTCGATTGATGTCTCTTTCTTTACTTTGAAAAATTGGAAATAACTTTTTTCCTTTTAGAATGAAGATGAAGAGGAGGATGAAGAAAGTGAGGACGCTTATACGCCAAGTGAAGATGAAACTGGTAATTTTTATGTGATATTGTTAACTGCCTTTAAATTTATTTCCCTGATGATCTGCAAAAAATTTTTTGTTTCAGAAGGTTCTGATGAAGATGAGGACGAAGAAGAATCACCGGAAGCCACCTCTGAATCTGGTTAGCTATACAAATCTGCTGAAGAAAAAACCAAAGTTACTTGTTAGTAAATGTTAACAACTTATATCTTTTTTCAGAATCCGAAGCGAGCGTAGATTCTGAAGAAAGTGAAGGCAAGGACTGGAGTGATTTGGAAGCAGAAGCTCAACGAGGTATGTTTTATCATTTTATATTAATATTACGTTTCTGGATAGATCGATTATTGTTGCTTCACCATCCTGTCAGTTTCGTAATAAATCGTAGAAACTCAAAATCTTACTGATTATCTTTTCAGCTGATCGAGCTCGTGATCGTGGCGAAGAAGAACGTATGCACAAATCAGTTCAGAAACGCAAGCCTATGTCAAAAGGTCACGGGCCGAGCCCAAAGCGTCGAAAATAAAGAGTTCATTATCGTTTTTATCATCGGCAGTTGTTGTGCTTTTATGTAAATTTATTGATAAGAAGTAGAAATAATCTTTGTACGCTTTTGCTTGATTATCAGAATTATCATTTTAAGATTAATTTTCCAAGATTACTTTCCGTTCCTTCGTACTTTTAAATTTTGTTTTAGAATGTTGCCTCAGGGTGTTACTTTATCCTCTTTTTTTTACAATTTGATTCATGTTCATATGTATTTCTTTCCAGTTCGTCTGTACTTGAAAAAGAGACCCATTCTGAATTATTTTCAACTTTCTTTGTCTTTGATGCAACCAACTTATCCAATGGTTTTGAATAAAAATCGTTAAAAGCAAATAGTTATTCACTCTTCTATGCTCTCTCTCTAACTGACGTTCTTGAAGGGACAAACCAATCTATAATCACTTCGTATTTTTTGTTGTGGCCTTTCACCATTTATCACCATGTATCGGCTTCAAATAGTCCCGAATTCATTTCAAAAAAGTTCATGTCTTCGATAAAACACACTTGGTTCTTTTTCCTATCGAGTGAGAAACTGAATAAAAATTGATTTATCAATTTCTTTGTATTTTCTAGAAATATGGAGGGCGAATAGAACGGATGAGCTAACTGCGAATGATTATAGCATGGTTCAAAACAAAAGACCACATGTGATAACATAATATGATCAAGGTGAAACGGCAAAACGATAAAACGTGGTGACACTGTAAAACAGCATCCTGAGCATAAGAAATTAGAAGTCGAAGAATTTAGGGTACTAAATTCAGTTTGTTTCGGGGATTTGCGGAACTTAATGCTAGCTATTTCTCTCTCAATTCTGGAAAGCCCTAATGTAACTCCATAATAATTCTATAAAGAGTACAGCAAATACAATATTGAATCGAGAAGTATATACGTAATTAAAACTAAGAATTAGAATTTGTACATGCAAGTGGAACCGATAAACGCATATAGAATAACATTAAAATTATGAAATAGCAATTAGGTCATCAAAAGACCAGTTTCACTGTAAACATTTAAAAAGATAAACTGATTTATTAGTAGTATATTATTCGTTTTTTCTAATTTCTTAGTTTTACTAACGTTTCAAGAAATACGGAAAACACGGATACTTCCAATAAATGTCAGCTTTCAGTTTTGTTTGACATTGATTCATAGCAAAATGTGTATTTGTATAAATTTCTTTGTTTTGCCGAATTTGAAAATAAAAAAAACAATACTACTATATTTCCTGACATTGCATTAATCATCCAGATACCAACGATATAGCTTTAAATTGTCGAACAATTATCAGCAACAGTGAATGCTAATAAACAGAAACAGAAAGACGTTAATTTAATTTCCTAGTTTTACAACAACACGCAAAGGATAAATTTAGTTACAGAAATAAATAACAATTTATGGGACGCATTGAGTATTTCCGACAAATATCGGTGGATCAAGAAGCAGAGATTCGTTGATGGTAGTTAAAAAAAGCTTAAGCCTATAAGCATCTACACCATTTAAATAATAACGAAATAATCGTTTCTCCCGAATGAATCCTAAATTACTATACAGGCGTAGAGCATCTGAATTAGTTACTTCGGTTTCCAATACAACCTGAAAACTACTAAGAATTATACGAGAATTCATGTGTAGATCAAGAAAAAATAGGGCTAGCTTATTTTCCCTCGATGCGACAACTACCATTATTTGACAAAAAAACAGAAGCTTAAAACAAAACAATTCAATATTAAAAAAGAAAAAAATGTAGATAAATTAAATATTCACTTGATCGCAGCCCATTTCTTGCATATTTGATATAACTTTTTGTACCAAACGAGTGCCTGAAAATGTGAGATGTCTGCAAATTACACTAGGAGTAAATGAGATACTTTTAAGAAGAGACAGGATGAAACTCATTATTTATACCCACCTATACCCATTTTCCGATGTGATTCGTCGACCGCAAGCATTGCAATATATCCCCGACGACGATTTTCTCGACTCAAATCCAGCTTACAGACAATCACACCAACATATTTGCCATCGTCCTCATCCAATGCCTAAATTATTTCAATAAAACTCGAGTTAGGATAAATTCATTTCGGGATTTCATTGGTTTTTTTTTTCTAGAACTATCTAAAAAATAGCCTGAAAACTATTACTAATACTAAGTTGGCTTTTATCCTGATTACAAGTACCGCTATTCGTCGGAAAATTAAAAAGGGTGCAGCTGTGAAGAGATGATGTATTTTATTACTACAGATCTAGTCATTCGTAGTGGAATGTCTTTTTTGTGATTAAGTCAGTACTATATTATCAGAATGATAATGGACAAACAACGAGTTCAAGTTTTCTTCGCCTCTGCTGCTGTTATCATCGATATCCGGTTCCTCCGGAGAAAAATGCTGTGGCAGCAGAGAGGACTGAAGAGAAAGTAAAATGCTAAGAATTATTAAAGACATACAGCGGTTCATTAAAGACACACAAATAGAAATATAAAATGTATTGCGCAGAATAGTTCAATATGACTAAAGCTAAAGGAATGTTGAACATTAGCGTGAGACAAGAATGAAATGAAAAGCTTTTGTGGCAAAGAATAAATTACCGAATAAATAGTGAAGTTCATAACTTCACAAGTAAGGTTAATACTTTATAAATAATGGAAATACGTAGAGTAAGTTCAGGAGCAAATGGGATAAAAAAGGAAGTTGAATAATGGAATTTTTTAATAATAAGAACATTAAAAAGAAGAAAATAATTAGAAAAAAGTTGCGTGCGATCTAAGAATATTAAACTGCAGTGTAAGCCATTAAGCCATATTGTCAACCGATCGCAAAGACCAACAAACTATCACCTTTATAAAAAATGAAGGATAGATAAAAGCGAAAACAGAAAAGTATGGAAAACAAAAAATTTTTCCTTTTGCTTTTTAGAAAATCACTGTTTTGATGGCACTGCAATTTATCAGTTATCCTAAAGAACAACAGTAGAAATCTTAGTAAATAATCTCGTGAACTAGCGATAAACATTAGAAAATGCATATCGCCATAAAATCATTTCTCTCTGAACAATGATTTTTTTCTTTTTTTTGCAAAAGACTTACTAGCAAGCATAATTTTGGCCAATTATGTATGAAATAGCGATAAGTATAAATGGAATAAGGCTCGCTGAGTACATTCGTAATAAGTTGTATAATATCAGCCATTTGACGTTCATTCTCGTATTCAACTATACGAATACGCTTTATTTGTATGCTTGATACTACTGTTTGACTTTCCGCTTCCACAACTGAACCATTTGGTGTATAATTTTCCATTTTACATTGTGTTATTTGAGCATTGTTCACTTCACCAACTTGTTTCTGGAAATTTTAGCATACAAAGATAACAAATAATAGATAATTATAATGAAAGAAAATAAAGATCATGAAGAATAGGTATGTGTATTTAAAATTTTTTACTAGAAATTCATGAACATGCACAGAAATATCAGAAAATGCAATGAAATATGAAAAAGTAAATTTTACAGAATATTCGGAAAAAAACTGAAATTATAAATAACCCACCTTTTCCATTCGTTCGTTTTTCATTTCATCAATTCCCTTGATACATTCACTTGAACTAGCTGCATTTGTTAAAGCTAAACAACGTTTCAGTGTTAAGATGGCTTCGTCCAGTATTTCCACGGAACTATTGTTTCTGCTCGAATAAGGACATATTTCGATGCCGTTCTCCATATCATACCGCCAAAATTACTATTAAAAAAAAAAAAAAAAAACTTGAAAATTAAGTGATTGTCAGACTTTACGCAGCTTGCTAGATGGATAACGCAAATCTTCTTTAGCACTCTTCAAAACGTACTGTTAAATATAAAACTGAAATACAGTATATTGGTATTATAAAAAATAAAAATAAAAATAAACCGATTATAATCCAGTTTTAACAAACGTTAACACTAGTTTCAAATTATTCCGAACAGATTGAACAAGTTTGCAGAAATCTATGTCTATTAAAGAAAAATTTAAATGAATTTAATCATCATGCAGTTAATTGCTCAATATACAGTAATATCCATGCAATAATAAACCTACAACAACTAATAGCTACAAAGTAGGAATGAATAAACATTGCCTCAGAATAATATTTTCATCGAATGTTTCCGTCATTTATCAGTAACTCAAAGCTATATTCCAGAATACATGAAGTAAACAAACTTTTCCTAGTAATGCTACTAATACAATTACACAGTAATTTGCAGCAATAGCCTTCCAATTATCTAACATTAGACGAAGAATTCATCTGAACGTAATAAAAAGCAATGAAAACCAAATTAATAAAATATGAAACAAGTTTCATCATTTTCTCTAATATAACATAACATGATCCTGGATAATCAATTTTTATTTTCATGAGAAATATTACTTTTACATAATTTTTATTTCACTTCAATTAGTCCTTCGTAAATTTTATGCAATATATAATAGATGAATTAGTAAAGTTATCACATATTCGAAATAAGAAGTCAAAGTTTAGACGAACATTATTACAGCCGTACGAATTCCAAATTTTCTCTTGAACTTCAAAAAATTGGGAATCAATTAGTTAAAAAATATTGCTTACAGATAAACAAAAATCAATTACTTATCATATTGTTTTTGTTTAGAATTACTTAATGTTCCTAGAAAATAGAAGAAAATGATCAAAAAAAGCAATCCAAACAAGGTATCTTTTGACTGTTGATTAAGCCATTCTGCAACATTATTTATTATAATTTCTGGCTTTATCATATTGCTTTCTTCCGCTCCTTTTTCAATCGTGCGAACAACTGTCTCTCTAAAATTTTACAAAGTCTTTTAAAAAAAATAAAAGGAATTTTATTTTAGAAATTCTGCTTATTTACTGAATTATGCATTAAAACTGAATTTACTTTCATGATTTCATGTAAATACAACACGGCAATGCATCTACAGTTACTAGTTTTAAATTTAGTAACTAAATTTTGCTTCTCTAAAAGAACCTTCTGATAATGTTTGGTAGGATAATCTCGTACTGGCGGGATGTTTCATCTTATTGTCTTACCAAATAATTAAAATTAACCTTGACACCGATCGAGAATGTTCAGTAGTAACTGCATCCAACATCAATTGCTCGACTGGTGGATTATGTGGATCACAAGTCTGACCTGATAAAATTCTACCTAAAAAAAAAAAAAAAAACACCAAAAATGACGAGATCCCGAAATACGATAAGTCGACTAGGGAACTGAAAACTTACCGATAAGCTTTGTTAGAGTGTGTTTTTCATTTTCCGCTTTATCAAGAAGAAAATCTAGAATAAGAAGCAATTTTGGATGTCGTGCATCAGACCATTTCTCAACATTCGCTTCACGACGCCATGTTAAGGTACATTTTGCTGAACCGTGCGCATCAATATAACCTTTTGAACTTGGTAATGCCTAAAAATGTAAGGATAAACTTGTGAATGTAAGTTATTCATTCTACATCATTCGCAAATTTTACATCAATTACACTTCTCTCATACATTTTTGGAAAAAAAAAACACTGAATGAGGATTAGCGCAAAATTTAAGCATTTGAAAATTTTAGATAAAGTATTTCTAATTTTTTCGCATAAACAAATAATACAGAAATATTTGAGCCTGGTTCACTTTTCAATTTGAACTTCAACGGTCGTTCACTAATATTGCTGAGCAGTAGTTGTACACGTGCAACATTTGGTAACTGCTTTATTGGAACAAAATGTAACAATGTTGCTCTGAACATTTTAAAAAAAATTAGCTTCAGACTTCAGAATAATTCTATTTTGAAATATTCTTTCTGAAATTAAGAAAACTTATTCTTTTACCCTTTCCTAATTAATAGTTATAAAAGGTGCAGGAAGATAAAAGACTTACCTTTGATGTCTAGATCGTACACTTTTTTCTTGCACAACTTTCTCTTGCACTTCGTAATTTCTCCTTAGGACTGGATCTTTCGAAATTTGTTTAACACCGGTCGATGAATCCCGCACATCGTGATTTTTAACTGTTGCAGACCCCGCAGCACCCAAATTATCATTTCCTACTTTTTCAGTAATGCCGGAGGTGGATGTTTCGGTTAATGAGGAAGTTTTACCGGGATCGCCTGTTTCTATTTCTTTTTTCGTATTTTGATTATGCCTTCAAAAAAGAAAAATCATCTTGGATTAAATAAAACTCATACTGTAACTTTAACCCCATAATGAGCCTGTTGATACGAAATGTTGTCATAGCTATATGGAAAATTCATGTGCTATAAGTTCGACTAACATTAACATTTTGAATTACTTTTAAGATTTGAGCAGACTTAATTTAGACTATTCGGTAAGTATTAGTTTGAAATATACTTCTTGAATTTCTTAAATAATTCAGTTCTGTGAACAATATCAGTACTAGTAATTGAAGAATTATCATCAACAGAAACTTGCTCGGAACATCGTTTTCCTATGTAAAAGGAAAAAATAAACAAACTCAAGTGCATACCCATAAACATCTGATGTCATTTATGACAACGACCGTTCGATGTAATAAAAAAAGAAACGAATGTGATGAGAAAGCAAATGCACTAATATTTTAACAAAAATTTTCCCCTAGCAACCATCTGTCAATCACAAAGGCAATCTTAGCATTCTTTCAGCCTAATTCTTTACCAGATGTCAAAACTGTGCTATCAACAGCGGTACATCACTAATACGACTTGTTGCTAATGTCTAATCAGTAATAGATCTTAACGTAAAACTTGCTAAACATTTGATTTCATAGTCTTCCCTCATTCCCCTTTTGATGGCATTCATTATTCATCTGTAAAGGCAAAAAAATAAAACCATTAAATAGGAGCGTCATCGAAATACCATATAACGAAACCATCAGTAGCTACAGGAAACCAACAAAATGATTGGAAAAGTGCATTCAAAAATATCGACTAACACTTTTCATTTGCATAACAAGTGCATGGTAATACAGTATAAGAAATGAAAAAACAATTGAAATGTAGAGAAAAATATAAACGAAAACAATTCTTCAGGTTTTTGGATATTTCATTTGATGATATAAATTCTTTAATTTAAATGGATAACGGACAACATTTTATCAAGAAAAACAGAATTGATAAAATTTCAAAAACTGGTATAAAATTTCAAACGAATATTAGAAAAAAAAAAGGTTTTAAGGAAATTGCCGAATGGTTCACTGGAAATTCGAATCTTGAAGATAAAAAACAAGCGAAGCTCCAAAAGCCTGAACAAAATACTACTTGTAATATTTCAACAAAATCGAAACTTATGAAAAAATTTAGAATAGATACTGCAAAAGTGAAAAAGTTTAAAGCAATTGAATCAATGCATGGTGTAAGTATTTTCCTCTTCCACGTCACATACATCACCGTGAAATTTCACAGAAATTTTGAAATCTAAATCTCTTTCATTTCGAGCGTTTGGTGCTATTGAAAATGTTCCTGTAATTTCTTCATTCTTCTTACAGGTTAGTGCATCCTGAAAACTACAGCAATTAATACATCTTGGCATTAAGGATATATTAAGACTATAGCTTCTCACTATTAATGGTTATCCATATTAAGAATGAAAAACAAAGTGAAAAAGCCATGGTGTGATTAACTCGCTAAGGAAGAAAGGAAATGTTTCATATTTTAAACATTAATTGACCTGCAGATAAAATACTGTTTGTTTCCAGTGTGTGTACTGACAATCGGGTCCAGTTGAAAAACCAGTCCGTTTATGGCATTTGGAAAATTCAACTGTGAAGAATGTAACCAGTGCTTGCACATAATCATTTCTTGTTATTCGGAGAGAGAAAGTATTTGTCCATGCCAAATCTTTCACTTTAACAGTGTACAAATCGACATCCTTAAATTTTCAAATTATTTATTAATATGTCAAAATCATGCATGACGTTTATGAAGCTCAACTTTACGTAATCCAGAAAAGATCATCAAGATTATTAATATCAGATATATTTGCAATACAGCACGACTGCAACATTATTTCCGAAAAAACTAGAACTAAATTATAACTAATATTAAATTTTTTTCGCTACACTCCTTCCATGGCTATTGTTGCATTATTATACAGTTTTTGCGCATACAAACAATTACCGTTTTATTATCACTCCTTGAATATTTGTGTTCACAATATATGGATAAAAATTTGGAAACGAAAAATCTTTCAGGATTTCCAGCTACAAGTTAGTAAAAGGATCTTACTATAAATAAAGGGTTTAGAGATGAATCAAATGATGATGCTAACCCATATTTCTCTGGGAATCTGAAGTTACAACATATACAAATAAAAAACTTACGCAAATCATGCAATTGTTGGTAACAACTTGTGCGTGATCAACAACATCAACTAATGGCTCTGTGATGGCTACATGACGAATACTGGACATATTAAAACCATAAACATTATCCCACCTGAAAACAACAACCCATTCCAATGTTTGCTTAAGTAACAAAAATAAAATTAATTAAAGTGAATGATGTAGTGCCGCATACAACTGTTCAACACTATTGAATGTTTACGTACCAATTGATTTTATCTTCCTTGTACTGTCGATCTTCAATAGCACATAAGAAGAGCTTTGCTTTATCTGGAAACAGCGCACCATCTGATTTCAACCATTTATCACGAGCATAAATCACTGTATTCAGCATCGATTCGTAGAATAAACAGTAACCCATCCATTCAGAAATAATAACATCAACCTGTATTCCAGAATGTTGCAGAAAATATTCAAACATATCTTTCGTTCACAATTTTTAGCACATCTCTTCAGGCGGGAAACGTATAGTTGTTGCATTTTTGAAAATCCATCGTAAAAAGCAAAAAAAATGGATAAAAACTTCTGAAAAGTGAAAAACCTCGCCAAATTTTTCTATAAATCAAATAAAAATGAACCTTTTCAATGCCGTCAGGCAATTCTTTCACATCTTCAACTTTCCCGTGAATAACTTCAATAATACTTTCCAAATTATTATCTTTTACAATCTGTTTAGATTGTGTAGCCATATTCGAGAATTCAATCTACAAAACACATAATAGAAAATTTGATTCTTTAATCTGACTAATTCATCTAAAGCTCCGACTAATATTCAACTACTTTATTGCCGCTCTTTTCAAGAGCAATATTTCCAGAATTAACGCTTATTAGACGTAAAAAGAATGTAATTTCAAGCTTCATGCAAACTGATATAGTTCAAAAGGCAAAACTATGATATTTCTGTTTAATTTTAAGGATCGAAATGAATTTAAGGAACTGGCCCCAAAATTTCCAAGGAACCTCTAAGGAATTATTTTATTTTAGTAGAGTTACTTTGGAGGGATATTTACAATCTTAGGAATACAAATAAAAATGTTTTAATAATCAAGGAAGCTTACCGCAATAACTCTCCTGGCACCTGCTTTAGCTGCAAACATGGACAAGATACCTGTTCCTGAGCCAACATCCATAACAACCTTGTCTTTGAACAAATGCTTATTGTGATAAATGGCATTCCGATATGTAATCGTCCTCACTTCATCTTTCAACATTTCCTGTATATTAAAGAATTTACTAGCGCAAACGTATTAACAGAAATCCATTACTGCCCAAGCATAATATTGAAATATAACATTTTCTGTACCAATTATTACCAGAATGAGCATAAAAAAGTCTACAAATGGCGAATCGTTAACTTTTTAATTCGAAATTCTAAAGCTATTGAATCACATACTTCGTGTATCCCAAAATGGGCATATGAATCGAAGTAGTAATCTTTGCTAGTCATTTCACTGTATGCTGGCCTCTTGTAATTTTCATTACCATCGATAGTACCGTTTTGAGTTGCTGTTGCCATCTGAAATTTTTTTTATTAGCAAAAAAAAAACATCCAATTTTTACAGTACATTTTTCCAAACCTTATAGATTTTTCCAAAATTCTAACACTTCCATATCTTTAACATATCCAATATTTTACTCTCATTTATCACAAATTACTTCAAAAAAATCTACGCTTATACTTATGCATCGCTCAGAAAAACCCAATGCTCGAGAAAACAAAATGTTCCTATTTGCGTCAAAAACCAAGTGATCCTAAATATGACCCGGCCGCAAATAACCTTAACCTCATTGACCCTATATCAGTTCAATATTTATGACCTAATCAGGATTCAATCTCACCTACATATTCTTTAGGATTGCTTTTAGTTTTAGATATTTTGCAATGAATCAAAGATATCTTTCATGAACTCAATGACAAACTATCTTACGAATACTACCCATTTCAGACCCACGTTGGTCAACGTTATCTATTGTATCAGATGGAACTTCTTAAATCTTTAATAACATTAACCATCCTTTCATTCGGTATCCAAAGCCATTGATGAATATCGAAAGCTCCCTAATAATTATCCCATTCCTCCCCACACGTACGTTACCGTTTCAATAAGACAATTTCAACATCTATAACGTATCGATAAGTATCGTCTCCGTATTAGTATATTACTTTTGACTGGTTATTATGCAATATTACTATCCCTTACGTAAGTAAGTGTGGTATGTTGTAAAATTTTTGCTTTAAAAAATCAAATACCATTCCAAATTTCAAATCGATACTATTAATTTATGAAATTTTGCAAATTGTTCAAAATTAGTTTAAAAGAGAAAACTGAACGAGGAGAACTTGCCAACCTATCAACAAACGACCAGTCAATTTTGTCAACATGAAGACACATAAAATTTGTTAGACATCGAAATCACAAAAAAAAAATCATTTGTTTCATTTTCTAAAATATTTCTTAAAAATTTTTAAATGTCACGTAAAAATAAGTCAAAATTTTGATAAGATATTTCCATCGTAAAGTATTACAATTCATCGTTCATTGCATTGTAATTTCAGCACAATAATGAGTGCAAATAACTTAGGATTACAAAATGAAATGGTAAACACAATTTTGAAACTGTACAAACTGGAAAATAAGAGATTTCTTATATTGAAACCGGAATGCTTGATCAAGCATCACTTGTAAATGAAAAGATGCGCTATCAACCTGGGATGTTATATTTGTAGTTGAAAGCGATTCCAATGTTACTTACCTTTCATCTTATCAGATCTGCGCTTTTATGCTTGAAAAAATTTCTATTAAGTTTTTAACATTCAATGATTTTGAAAGCAAAGCAGGATTTGAGAAATTTGCCATTTCCTTCAGAGAATTTCCTGAGGAAAAGGCAATGGGATTGAATTGTGCTTTTTTAATCAGAAATTGAAATTACCTTGATACTGGACAAATCAGCCATTAATTCTGCGATAATTCTATTGGAAATGTTTTGCCGAACTGAAATAAAATAAATTCAACTAATATAAAAATTTGTTTTTGTAAAATATCACAGGTGACGTTATGTTTAAGTGAAAACTGTTTTAAAATTTTTTAAAACTCGTCTTTGAAGATTTATATAATTTTGAATTAACGATATGTATTAATATATACATAATAGGAATTAGAAACGAGTATAAACCAGATCAATTCGTTTCTGGTATCTAGTTTGAAATGTTTAAGTTGATTTCACCAAAGTCTGTGTAAGAAAGCGCACATATTTCAGATAAGTGAAAGTAACGTGCTTAAACATTTAACGTACAGTTGACGTAGGCATTCTGAAGCAAACACATTATTACCCTTTATGCCACAAAAATGTGGCAGAATCCAGGCCAGAACAGCAGAATTACAAATTCATCCATGCGAAAGATATAGTTTCTTAATTCAGCAAATATATTCAAATTTTGATAAATTGACTTTATTTTTATTATCTTATAAAAGTACGATTAACTTCCATGTGCTAAAATAAGAACATAAGAATATGTATTCCATCAGTCAATTTTTCAAAATTTGACAATTGGAGACCAAAAAAACTGCTGTAAATGATTCGAAAAAATAAAGTAAAGAGACAGGAAAAGAAAAAAGAAAGGATATTTTTGACAATTTTCCACTCTGAAAGTAAGAAAAAAAGAAGGAAAAAAAACCTGTTATTTTGTGTTATTTTAGTGTTATTTTGTTTTTCTTTTTTTCTATTTTTTTATCAAATTTTCCCGAAATATTTCGCCGCTTTCAGATTTATTCAAACAATTAGATCTAAAAGTAAGACGCAAAATAAAGTTAATAAAAGTAAGAAAAACATTACTATTTCTAGTTTCTTCACTTCTTTTCTCCATTTAGCCAAGCTTTACCAATTTGGACATTCAACGATCAATCTAAATGCAAAATTTGTCCTCTAGGGAGAATACAGTAGCTGGCAACTGCCTCCTCTCTCCTTCCTACAAAAAAAACTATGAGCGGTGAGTGCATTTCTCATCTTGCAGTGTTTACAAATGAAATTTCGTTAAAATTAAAATCTCAGATGTTTCCGTGTTTCTATTTCCAACTTTCAATTATAATTTCAACCATTTTTAAACTTGCATTTCAAATTATGCAATTAATGCTTCACTCATAAACTTGAGCTATAAATTAATTTATTTTCGTAAAATTTCAAAAAAGCAAGCAACACGTACAACTAAGCATTATAATTTTAGCTCACAAATCTTATTCTTTTTGCTCGATTTAATTTGAAACATTACTGAAAAAGACATAATGGCTTGAGCCTATACCCTATGGCTCAAGCCATATGGTGCAGCGCAGAGACAATCCTCATACTCTAGGCATTCCCTCTTTATACACAGTATTGATTCAAATTTCAAATAATTTAGAAACTTAATTACTTAAAATTATTAATTAAATCAATGCTACTTTTAACTGCAAAATATAGCAAAAATAAATCAAGTATAAAGCATCATTTAAATTCAACGAAGTCCATAAATGTACAACGGAGAAAAATGCCAAACATAATGGCCTGGGCCATAAATCTTTTTGGATAATGCGGAAAATTAAATCTAGCAAAAAAAAATTAGATTTGCGAGTAAAATGACAATGCTTAGTTGTACGTATTGCTTACTTTTTTGAAATTTTGTACTGCGGAAATAAATTAATTTGTTGTTCAAATTTATGAATAGTGGTAATTAATCGTAATTAAACGGTCCACTTTTAATCCACTAACTGTTATCAAAAGATTTTTACGATATTTCTGAATTATTCTCAGGCAATAAGCACGATCTGTCGGGAAATTTTCGAGTTGTGTTGCTTGTTGGCACAATCGAGTCTCAAACTTGGGTAGCTCAGACTCGGGTTGAGTACAAACTTGGGTAATTAAACCCTTTATTATCGAACTTCAAACCGCTCGTTAAACAAACGCAGAAAGAATATGTATAAGCGAAAGTAAATAAACGAAAAACAAATAAAAAATGAAACAATGGATGAGTGAAAATCCTAACCTCGAAGAATTGACAGTTTATATACCATAGTAGAGGAGGAGGGAATAAGCTTAATAGAAAGGTCATAAGATCACAATGATAAAGATTTGGATTAATTATGGTTCACTGTAGATAAGTTACAACGGCGGCATCTTTGATGTGATACAATATAGGCAAAAAATGTCACAACGAATGTGATTTACATAGGCAAAAAATGTCACAAAAATGTTACAAAAAAATTACTAATTTACATTAAGAGCAAAATCACTTTCCCGAATTCGGTTTTTCCGACACGATTCAAATAAATAAGAATTTCGTTATTATTCAGTGATGTCAAAATTAATGTTACTCTTTGCAACTCTTCTGATAGGTTTTAGCCTTCTACACCAGCCTCAACTTTTCTCTGTACTATTTGTTTTTTATTTACTTCTTCTTCTGTTATGGCTTAGTATTCTATCCTTGATGCAACTTTCTTCTGTATTATTTCATCAAGTTGAAGTTACATTTTCCAGCTTTTTCAGATTAATATCAAGATTCTTGCTGTTAAAATTGTATGGTTTTGATGTTACGTGACGTCGCATGTTCGAGAGTATCATTTGTGATTTATACAATTTGATAAACATGTGAACATTTGATGCAGTCTGATTCCAATTCGGTAATAGCACAAGAATGAAAAACGAAAACAAATCTCCAGTAGTCGTTGACGATTACATCAAGGCAGTATAACATTTTTGCAGAAGATTGTTCAACATTTGGCCATTTACACATTTGTTGCTTTTTTATATTTTCCATTGAATTTACTTAATGCAGTGTTTCAAATATGCGATAATCAGCATGACTAATGTAAGCATGAAAATGGCGTGGAATAAAATGAAAATATTAATGGTCAGTGTCATGGAAGAGATTCACGAAATATTTTAATGAATTGACATAGTAATCACCAAATAATAGGGACATTCATTTAGATTTTATATTTTGATTAGTTTAACGGAACTCGGAGAAAAGGCAACTGAATAACTGGAGATAATTTGAAACTGATTCCCGTGATTGATTCTATCTTTTTTATAATCATAAATAATTGATAAAAATGCTCAAGCAAAATATTACAAGTTGATAGATAAAAAGTACATGTTGGTAGATACTTAAATAAAGGATTACATTGTCACAATAGGTACTTTATCTGATGCTGTGGACATAGTGGCCTGGAGACTGGTTGTCGCGTGAATGTATGATTGCCGACAAGATTAAGAAATGTTACGTTTATATAATTGAACGTTTTATATGAGTTGACTGGTTGGAATGGAGCCGTCCACTTTGATGGCTCCCGGGTAATGAATGAATTTTGTATGGATGTGGTGAAGCGTCTGGATACTTTGAATTTGAAAGCTGAACTGCGGTTGATTCCATTTCTTTTATAGTAGTATCGATATGCATGAACAACAAAGGATTTGGACCTTTGGAGTTACATAAAAGAGCTACAATAGAGTCTTAGACAGTTGGTGGTAATTAAGTCAACAATTGTACTTTCATGAATACATAAAGGATCTGGTGTTAGTAGATGAGGCGCATGAACTTAATCTTGCTGTTTTTTTTTTGTTTTGTTTATTACCGCAAATATCAGAATTTAGACAGAGATATAAAGAAGGAGTTAAAATACAATGAGGCTTTGTCCACTACAGTAAACATAATGATTTGAGCCGTAAGAAAAAAAAGAAGCATTACAATCCACCACTACATGCTACATAACTATAACAGTGCATCCGAAATTTGAAAGAAAAATTTGCTTCGGCCTTTTCCGATACTGGTAACAAATAGGAAAGCCTAAAATGTTTACAACAACATCATATCTCACATGTTAGAGAAAATAATTTGGAACAAAGGACATCACAAATTTACTGCGCCATAAGAAATTGAAAACAACTTTGCGCAACATTCTCTTCAATATAACTCAAAATATTTTATAAAACATTGCTTCGGACTTTTTGGACACTCGCCGCTGGAGCAAATTAATACTTGCGGGAAACAATTTTCAGGATTCTTTAGGGAGGTAATTTATTTGGATTTGCCATGTTTCTGCATTCCTAGTTCGCGAGGATATAAGTTCGTCTTATTCACTGACTTTCTGCAGCAATTTCTCAGATACTATTGATCTAAATCATTGGGTTTTCTTCGTCATATAATTTTAATGGCTGCAACAAGTTCACTGATCTTATGATAAGCTTTCTGTGGAATAATTCCAATACAGCGCTTTTCATCTTTTCATCCTTTTCTTCTTTGATTTCCTTTATTCTGGCCAACTTCGACATACCTCGAGAAATCCCAGATTCATCAGCCAGAACAATTTTATTCTCAGCGATATTTTTCTGTTTATAAATTTTTGGGAAATATGTCCCTTTTGTGTTTAGTCTCTTAAACTAATTGAATATTTCTTTTTCCACATTCCACAGAACATATCGAGATCCTTAAGAATGTTTATTCAGCGCCTAATAAGTTTTTTCTAGAGTTTAATCCATATAGAATAAATTCGTCGTGGTTTTCATTATCGATAATGGGTAAGATCGGTATAGCATTAAATGATATGAAATCCATGGAGCGTACGATTTTTTTGCAAAATCATCGAGATTAAAATAAGTTAGTGTCGCATATTGGGATTGTCTTCTACTTCTACTATTGAAGTAATTAATCTCTCTCCCGCATCAGTTTTCTTCCAATAACTCGTCCCAATACTTACTCTTCGGTCCAATCAATCTTTCGCCAATTTCGCCACTCTAGGGACATCCCGGTATTATGTTTCTCCAATCATTTCTAGCAAAAAAGTCTGCTAGTTTATTCCTTGATACTTTTGAAGACTTGACTTGTGTTATACTTAAGATTAAGTCAGGATGGCCGCATCTAGCTATAAATCTTATCAGAATATGTAAAAAACATTTAGTAGGCAAATTCTCCAGTGGTCCTAGTGGTGAAAAATGTGAATAGGGCAACCCATATTTTAATTATACCGTTATTGACCTCGACGAAAAGAGGATAATCCGAACCAAATTATCCCAACCGACTTGTGCCAAAGTCCTGGATCGTTTGACTCGACCTTCAGGAAGATTCGACATAATTAGTAGCTTAAATGGTTAGGCTGTCCTTTCGCAAACCATGCACTTATTTAGGATTCGCTTGACTTCAATTAGTCCCTTAGGTATACAGAATTTACGTCTTATTTCAGAAAGAGTATAAGCTATCTCTGCTTGATATAACCTTTCATGTTGTTGTAATATAATTAATTCGATTATCTACCACATCAACAGAAGTAGTGGGATGTTTGTTAACTTCATCTAGTTCAGAATTTTCTAATCGACTTTTGGATCTCCAAAAAGTCCCATTTTTCTTGTAATATAACTCCATTTAGCTATTTCCTCTTCAGTTATCCCTACTTGTCTAAGGACTACCCATTCTGCCAATTTATAGTCTTAGCGGAAAGCTGTTTCCTTTCCGTTAGTAATGATTGTAATCAGGACAATCTTCCTTCCCTTTGTCGTTATTTTTATAAATTTAAGAGTGCATATTGTCGTTCTCAGTAACCTTCACTTTTACTAAAAACGCTTTCATCTATGAGTTTGAATCTTTCAGGAATTTGAATCGTTATCTTAGCAATAGTTTTTTTCTTTCTTTCCTTAATTCTCTTTGCCTTCGGAATACTCACTGATTCCGAACTTCACTGTGCTAATCATAATTCTTTAGTTCTAAAGAGTACGTCCTTTTGTTGCTACGTCGACCAGATTGTGTTCATTGAAATATAACGAGATGAGACTTCACAGAGTTTTGCACGAATCTAGGTAACAATCTGGAGTGATTATACGACCAATACAATGACATTTGCAGTCTGACCACACCGTTACCATTAGGTCCTTTAAGCGCAGTTGGTTGATTACAAATCGGACCGCTCCAGTTAATGTAGCTAACGGTTCTAAATCATAGCTTTTATTGGAGCAATCCGAGACTTCGAAAATCAAGGATGACTGCACTGCTTGGAGTCTATAAAACATAGGTTACTGCTAAATATACCATTTCGATAGGTCGGTGAAAACGTCCATCTACACTTGCTTTACTAATTTTGTTGCTAATCACGATAACATGATGATTCTATGACATCTGTTGGCCATTCATGAATAAGAGATTGCTATACTTCTCTGTAAATTCTTCCCTTAATGATTTCATCCCATGAATTATTTTTCTTCCATAACTTTTTGAGAAGGATCTTGGCTCGTGGGCAACACAAAAAATTTATCGTGAGAGAGATTCACGAAATTGTTACTGAATTGATATAGTAATCAGCATAGACAAATAATAGGGGCTGAATCGTTCACTTAGATCGTTGGTAATTTCATTAATTTGAGGAAACTTAGAAAACCAATCAGATAACTGGAGGTGATAATGAATTGACTCTGTCCCTTTTATAATTATAAATGGTAAATGCTCAAGCAAAGGATTATATGTTGGTAGATAACAAAGTATCACATGTTTATAGCTTTCATATAAAGGATTACATTGTCATAATAAGTATATACATAATGTCTTGAAGGCTGGAAACAAATGGGGAAGCCTCAAGTGTTTATAATATAGTCATCATATGTTGGCGAAAATACTGCCATTACTTTAAACCGTTACAAATTTACTGTGCAATAAGAAATTGAAAACAACTTCATGCAACATTCTTGTCAGCATAACTCAAATCAAAATATTTGTACAAAACCCTACTTCGGGTTTTCCCGACAGTCATGATGATGAACATGACTGAACTGACGTAACCTGTGAGAATCACGTGGAAAGATAGGTCTGATTATTGGGTATGTAAGTTTAACTGTTTCCATTGGTAGTAGCTGCTACACTCAATGTGTAACAGTTATCCGCTCCGTCATTTTTTGCAATTAGCCTTTCTAAGGGCAAAAATATTTATTAACAATGAGGAATCTGAATCAAGAATTCCAATTTTTGATATGTTTGACAAATTTCTGATCAATTACTGTATAACCATCGATCACTTGAAAATATTAGCTGATTCTTGACAAAAAAAAAAAAATACGCAAATATATAGTTGCACTTCAATCGATTCTTCACAAAATTTATAAATAAACTAAAATGAATTAAAAGTTAGCTTAATTAATGGATATTTGATTTGATTGAGAACGAAAAACTTCTCAAATAATGACAGTGATGAGTAGCGAGCGATATTTGTAATAGAAAGGCTTAATACCGGCAGTAAATGGTTAATGGTTAATTGCTGATGAGAATATTTGATTCCCATAAATCTCCCGATGGAATAAGAGCAGGGAGAGCTATATATGTGTTGTACTTAATCCTACTCTCCTCTATTTTGGATCATTTCTATTCATTCCAAATTTCATTTCTTAGTCACATTTAAATTGCACTATTTGCATAGCAAAACTACTATATATAGGCCATTTTTAGCTGTTGGCAGTTTAATTATGCCACACTTGTCCAACAATGCTTTTGATTAATCGTTCAATAGTTTTATCCGTTGTTGTCATCATCGTCGTTATTCGCCGCTTTTAGTTTACGATGAAATCAGCCATCAAACATTATACATACATACAGATAGATGGACAGACAAACACACACACACACACACACACACACACACACACACACACACACACACACACACACACACACACACACATACAATATCTAAGATTGAAATATCGATTGACCCAACAACTTTTGAGAGAAATAGGCTGTTAAAAATTTAAAAATCCATAGCTATTCTGAGGATTCACCAAAATTGATTACTTATAATGGATCGAATCATTTATTATCTGATAGGATTGCTTATGAATTTTTTATCTGTTCTCTTTCTTCCAAAAATCTTTTCCTTTCTAAGCATCAAAGCAATGAAGTTACTGAATCTCTTTGTAACTTTTGAAATATTCATCAATTCCTCTTTTCCAACCATTTTTACAAAAGATTGAAGGAACTGATCAGAATCAGTAATAAATGAATGGATAATACAAATGCATGAGCACTGCCATCTCATCATTTTTCTCCTTCTCCATCCTGCTAACTTGCCTACTCATATACCCGGATAATCAATGATATATCATTAATACATTTTGAATTTTAGTGAAACATTTGTATGGCTTTAAAATCTTTCCCAAGAGTATACTTGTTACTCTCTTTCTCTTCATTATTCTGGTATCTCTGATTGATTTAAAATTAAAATGTGACCGATCGTTGTCGGATACGGAAGAATTCTTCGAGTGAGCATTCTTTCATTCATCTTTCTCTTCCCTTCAAAATTTTCTTTAATTTCCTTTTTGTATTTTGAAGGGCAGGGCGGAAGAGCCCCAACATTTATTCCATCAACAGTCTTACATGATCCGGTGTACATTTTGCCATTGTCCAGCTCCGTATCCTTATCTATCCGTTTATCCCAGTCATGCATCATCCATCCATCATCCATCATTTCATGATCTTATCATTTTCTCATTCGTTTTCACCATCACTTTCAGTTTTGAAATTTATGTTCATTTTTAAGGATGTTTTAATTTTACTCTGAACATTCCATCAAAACGTTATCTCTATCAAAATTCATTTACGTTTATCGTTATTTGATTCATTTTTCCACATTACGTTTGTCGCAATTTTTTTTAACTTATACTTCATTTGAAGAAATATTACTGTCAGATCAAATGAAGCTCTTGACTGATTGGTGACAAAAATGACGGTGTTGCTTGTTGCCGAAATTCTTATAAAGTGTACTTTTATTCCAAAAATTTTGCAAACAAATGATTTTAGTAAAAATATGGATGTGCTGTTACTTTCAGATCAGAACTTAGTAACAGGAGATTTCATACTTTTCATCTGCAAAATTCAGAATTAAAATTCACTTCAATATTAATGAGCGTTATTTTGATCAGCTGTACAAATTCCCTATTATCTAATTCATATTGCATTTATTAAAATTTAAATTTGTTTTTAGAGGAAAGAAAAATTAAACCAAAAAAAAATCACATTCTCAGCAGTTTACTCCAATTTTCACGTTAGAAAGTTGTGCGTGTGTCTGCGGACTTTTGGGAAAAAAATGATAGTAGATTAGATGATGATGACTCAACAATTCAACGACCCGGTAATGCAATTCTTTTTTTATCTTCAATAAAAAACCGACAAATACTTGTTTCAAATTTTTTGATTTGAAACTGGAAACATTTTGCAATGGACTCAATTATTTCATCCGGCTATAGAAATGTAAAAACAGTTATAGGAATAAAGTCTTACGTCAATTTTCACGTCACTTTTAGTTGCTGATTGTAAATGATCGAATCGTATTTGTTTTTTCAAAAAGTTACTTCTAAATTGTCAATCAAAAAGGCGGAAATTGTCATAACAAAAATCTTTCGAATACTAGTAGAACTTTAAGGACTATGTTATCAAAGCCTTTAAGCTTTAGCTGAACTTTAAGAACTCCAGAGGAGAGAGATACATAAAAATTAGTGCGGAATCTTAACTGAAAAGGTTACTCGCGATCAATCAATCAAACAAATGGCACAGATGGAGCCTTTCTGTTTACCTGCCTTGTTTATTTACCTTACTTTTGTGCTTATTTGTTTTTATTATTCGTATTTGATCGGTCGACGATATATGGCTTAAATATAGCCCTTTTTAACACAGATCATTGTTGACTAAAGTAAGATGCGATTCCATTTTATCTAGTCTGTTGATTATCATCTCTCAAAACATCTTATTGAAAATGTTCGGATTGAGTTTTGTAGAAATAATAAATTATTTTTAATTTCTTTGACTACTGTTCCTGCTTTTTATTTTGTTTTGCTTAAAATAAAACTGTGCTCGGCTGCCAAATGGCAAAATTCACAAAAAATCGCTATATTTTGCTTCATCGGCGAAAGCGAGGGGGAGGCTCTAAAGTTTCGTCTTTTCAAAAGAAAAAAATTTTACTTTCATTCTTCTTCACTTGCAACCGAACCCTTTTTGCATTCTATCAGCATTTCGCTCTAGCAAAAACTTGAACTTTTCAAATTTCCATATTTTGCGCAATTTGTCTCATCAATGAGAGAAATTCGAATCATTTCAATTTCTTCTATCGCTGTAAATTGTTGGATTGAAATTTACATTTCCGTGTTCGATTTGATGGTCACTTCTCAAACAGTCAATCTTCATTTTGTTTGCCATTATTTAAATAAATAAGCAATTGTCCAGGCTATTAATATTAAATGTGTTGCATGTCAAAATTTGTTGCAAACTACTGCGTCATTATGAGCTCAAACAAAGTAGCATTTATTTCATTATTGTTTAGTATTAAATTAATTAATCTTGTAGTATTAATTAAGTTTATTGTTTACCGGTAGCATCTGCACTTTTTTTTGTATGACGAGACCTTTGTTTGACAACATTTACTATAGTGTTTGTTTTGCAAATAGATTTTGTTACAAAGAATTCAGTCATTTACGAATTTTATGTTAACCTGAAAAGCATTTCAGTACACGTAGATTTAATGAGAAGAATTTGCAAAGTTTTTTTATTAGTTGTCGTATATGATTGCAAGAAGAAAAAGAACAATGCAACAATATCGTGATAGTGTTACTCGAACAGTTGTCGATCAGCCATTTATCCATTCATTATAATTCCATTTGTTAGTCGGATAAGGCTGTTAATGGAAGTCATTACCCCTATGATAAATCATCAATAATTTGTTATATTTTTGAAAAAGTCTTTAAAAATGATCCAACATATCCTTTCGATCTTATTTTTAGCTTATATTAGATTTATTATTAGTAATATTAGAAATAGTTAGAAATTCAGGAATGTACATTTTATTATCAGAATTATCTCTTGATAAGAAATCGGCATATCCATATATATAAGGCCTGTTTACAGAAATTAATATTGCAACATTCAACGAAGATGATTTTTCGTCTTTTTTTTTAATTTAGTGAAATGAACGGATCATGGAAATTCCGGTATCGTATTTATTTTGCGTTTTTCTGGTTTCAATTAGATCATACAAAACTTCTCACAACTAGATTGTATTAAATCGATCCTCATTAAAAAAAAAAAAAAAACAGAACTTCATACCAAGTAAGAAAATGCAAAACGAAGAAAAAGGGAGAGAGCAAGAAAGAATAGCAAAAAAAAAAAAAAAAAAAACAAAGAAGTTCTTATCTTTGCCAATTCAATTTAAGTGGTCTTTTTTCTTCATTTTGCATTTTTTTTTTCGGACATTTTTGGGCCTAAATTCTTACGCTTATTGCTTAGCTATAAAAAATACAGTAGGATCAAGTAGCTCTGTTTAGTGTAATCTTTTCTTTTCATGATATTATATCTATTACTATCATTTTTGCATTTAGTATCTAAAAAGTTATTACAATTTTCTCACATAATGATTGGAAGTTATTTTTCGACATTTGCCAGTATTTGTAGTATTTTATGCCTTAGGTCTCTTCATAATTATCAATTCATTTCAGTGTAGCAAAAATTTTAGTAATTTATGCAATGATGTAGCTAGTAAAATGCATGTAATCATCATAAATTTATTTCTTAAATTCTCATAATCATCATTCATTTCAGTGTGTAGCACACAAGCTTAATTGCTTATGCAATGATGTAGTTTGTAGTGTTGATGCAAGTAGTGCTAGTATTGATGATAGAGGAAGTAGATTGGTATGGATACACATAAATGGATCAGACCATTTTTTTTTTTTTTTTCACATTCCATAAAATGGCATTTGAAAGGTTTCAAATATGCAGTTTAAATAACGTTATTTCTCCAGTAATATTATTTTCTCTTCCTTTTTCGCCCTCCTCTCTCTCTCTCTCTCTTTCTTTCTCTATTCATCATTCATTTACAAGTATTTCCGAAATCATTATATATTTCATCTATTTTGCTATATTTTGTACTATTTTAACAATGAGCAAAATACACTTTAAATATTTGCCCACCTCCCCCTCCCTCCTCCTCCCCCCCCCAAAAAAAAGAAAGAAAATTATCCCACGATACTTTCTCCGTTTCATATTCAATCTTTTAATTCAAACTTTTTTTCCACAATAGTTGTCCTATGATACTTTTCTCATTCTAACAATATGATAGTAATAGTATCAGTTGATTTCAGATAATTATCACTGAATGATTACAAATGCATAAGTGTCATTTTTCATTGTTGTATATTGCTCAGTTTCGATCATTTCACTTTTCTCCACTTATAGAAATGATTAAGAAGACATAGAAAAAATCGATAACGTATGTTTGTATATTGAAAATTTACCAAACAAAGGAGAAACTGCTTTTTTTGAGATATCTTACATCATTACAATCTCTGAATTACTAACAAAATTGTAATTATTTAAGCAATGATGTGACATATCATTTATTTTCCTGTCAAATTTTCAGTTTTTATCCATCGCTTGTAGAAGTTCAAACTGAGAGAACGGAGCAGAAGTAGAAAAAGCTATGACCTATGACCTAGTTTGTTTGTTAGCCTGCGCTAATATTTGCTAACTCCAATAGCCAGAATGAATTGATTGATCATATAACTATAATCAGATTAGTTATTGGATTTTGTTTAATTCTAAAAAAAATAATTCGCAATTTAGATTCTTTTGAGGACAAATATGTGAGCTTAATAACATAGCATCATTGTGCAACAAAAGACTATTTCCCGAATAATCAATTTTCCAGGAAAATTATGAATTTCGCTCCAAATTTTCCATCTCTGTGCTATTTTTGACTATCTATAACTTGATTAATCGACTAATTATCATTACGATAAGAAATAATCGACTTATCATTATAACTGACATACCAGACTTTAGCATTTATAGAAAATGCTGCAAAAGTTGCTTTTATGCTAATGTTGGAAACGTCTAATACTTGAAGATGAAATCGAATTACTTAAAGTTTTAATTTGGAAAATGGGAGAAATATAAACCGTTTTGTTTTTTGTCAATAAAGAGATGCTGTCAGTATTTCATTTCCGGAATCCTTTTTCCGATTTTTATCAATCTTTTTTCCATGCTCAGATGATAACTCACATATGCGCACCATGTCATATTTAAAATACAACTTCATGTGTAGTCAACTCGATGATTCACTGCTGAACTAGTTTTTTTTTCTAATTTGTTATCCTTCAAAAATAAAAAAATTGGATTAAAAAAGACAAACACAAAGAATAATTTATTTCCAATCATTTGCATCGAAAACAACAGTTTTAATAAATTCAACATTTTTAAAAGTTGTTTAATTAAACTTTTTCGTGAAATTCGGAAGTTTTTTTTTAGCCTTCACATATTCTAACTTAATTAAAAACAAGCTTTACGAAAAGCATTAGCATTAATCAATGATAATGAAAAAGCGATAATTGTAAGGTGTTTATTTTATAAGCGCTCAATAAACTTTATCATAAAAAATGGTGTCTTAAAAATTTCATTTAATTTTAATTCAAACAGACAGTAAACTCTCAAAAAATTTCACTTGTCAATTTTGAAATCGAAATTATCCGACGAAAAATTTTACAATCCTATCAAAACAGTGATTTTCACTGTTTTCCTTTTTACCGTGTCCTTCATTTTTCCCCCATAAAGGTGATGACGGTTCAATGGTCTTTGCAACCGGTTAACATAATAACTTATCTTTGCAATTTAATTTTCTTAGATTGCCCACAACTTTTTTCCACTTATCTTCTTCCTTTGTAGTGTTCTTGTTATTAAAAACTCTATCATTCGGTCACACAATTTTTCAACTTCCTTTTTTATCCCATTTGCTCCTCAACTTACACAGCATATTTCCATTATTTATAAAGTATTAACTTTACTTGTGAAGTCACAAAACTTTTTCATTTCATTCTTGTCTCACGCTAATGTTCAACATTCCTTTAGCTTTAGTCATATTGAACTATTCTGCGCAATACATTTTATATTTCTATTTGTGTGTCTTTAATGAACCGCTGTATGTCTTTAATAATTCTTAGCATTTTACTTTCTCTTCAGTCCTCTCTGCTGCCACAGCAATTTTCTCCGGAGGAACCGGATATCGATGATAACAGCAGCAGAGGCGAAGAAAACTTGAACTCGTTCTTTGTCCATTATCATTCTGATAATATAGTACTGACTTAATCACAAAAAAGACATTCCACTAACGAATGACTAGATCTGTAGTAATAAAATACATCATCTCTTCACAGCTGCACCCTTTTTAATTTTCCGACGAATAGCGGTACTTGTAATCAGGATAAAAGCCAACTTAGTATTAGTAATAGTTTTCAAGCTATTTTTTAGATAGTTCTAGAAAAAAAATCAGTGAAATCTCGAAATGAATTTGTCCTAACTCGAGTTTTATTGAAATAATTTAGATATCAAAATCCATGTTTCGTATTCAGACACACATACATTTCGATCTTTTTGTTCAGTTTTGTAATGCCGGTTTATTAATTTACTTATTTTGACGGTAACGATAAAAGGATGGATCATTTTGTGAATATTTTCAGTAATTCTTTTTTTTTTTTTTCTTAACCATAATCATCGCTCATTTTAAACCAACAAATGATTGTCATATTCAATGCGTCTCTTTTTTTAGTGACATATCTTTGATGATTTCTTCAATTCTTCTAAATCATACCTTCAAAAAATTAATTAGGAAATTAAAAAAGAATTAATTAATTCTTATTACGAAAATTTAATTAATTTTTATTATTAAAAATTAATTTAAGCTTTTCTAATTCTCATTAACTATAATTTTGTTATTGTTATCGTTCAAATTTACCATTACCATTAAATGATTCATCGAATAACCAAAATTGATTGTTTCTTCCATTGATTCTTTTGTTTGACAAACTTTCCAAAATTTTTTCGTTCGTCTTTATGGCTCTCCGTTATTTTTATCCTTTCAAATATTTTGCGGGCACAATTTATTGAGTACCATTTTTGGCGTTTTTTTTTTTTTTTTTTTTTGTTATTTGACATCAATATTTATTAAGGTCAGCTGGCTTTAATGGTATTTCAAGCGTTAATTGAACATGTACATGCAGATGTATGCACGCAGATGTATGCGCAGATGTACATCTGCATGCGCATCTGCGCATATATACACGCACATACATATACGCACGCACACACACGCACGCACATACATACACGGACATACACACACGCACAACACAGGATATAGGTACATAGAGAGTGATATAAACAGAAAACTTTTAAATGTTCAATGATGGAGGAGGCTCAGCCAGGAGGAAAGGAGGGGAGCGATAAGGTTTATTGGGTAAGGTGACATAACCTTGAAGGTGTTCACTGATATGTCACCCGGAGATTGCTGACACTTATGCCTTTAATGGAGAGGTGAAGAAAAAAACAGACAAAAATTGAGAGGTGAAGAAAGAGAGGCGAAAAAGATTGTCTTCGTAAATTTACAAATTTTGAAAAAAAAAAAAAGAAAGACTTCTTGTTCCGATCGTTGGAATCTCTCTTTAATTGCCATTCTTTTTAAAACGTTTTTTTTTTCTTTTTTTCTGTTTTAATTTTATTTTATCTACGGAAATATAAAATAGTGTTATTTGATGTGACTAGTTATGAGAAATATTAATAATAAAGGAAAAAGGACAATAATTTCGATAAGTGTTAAAATAGGTCACATAACATTGTTAAGTTACTTCTTTATTCATTTCATTTAATTTATTCATAAATTAAAAATTCTGAATCTATTTTGCATTATTCACAAAAACAATGATTATGTTAGATAAGTAACATTTATAATTTACAAATTCTGCAAACTTGTTGATAAGGTAATTAATTAGTTGCGAAACTAATTAATACACCTACAAGCGGATCAAATGAAAAATATTGATGAGGATTTTTTTATTAATAAAAATGCACTCTATGTGAAGTTTGCTTCAAAGAAAATGCGAATAAACCTATCTAAAACTTTTCTTTTTTTTTTGTCCAAGTTGATGGTAGCAAAATTTTTATTCTCAAATTCTTGATATTTCGCTTTCGATATTAATAAAATGTACTTTACACAAAGCTTATTGTTTAATTTTTGAAACTTGCTGCAAAAAACTTATCGGCTAACTTTTAATCAATAAAAGACAAATAATTATCGTTCTATCCATCACAATCTTTATCTTTCATTGTACATCTCCAAGTGATGAAAAACAAACAGCTGTCCACCATATTTTTCCAGAATGCTCTACATCATGAGGCTAATATTTTGTGAAAAGTATTGTTTCTCGGATTAGAAAAACTGACAATTTTTGTATTTCCGTATAAGAATGTCATAGAAGCAATTAGGAAAAAACTACTAGATGTATTCTCATCAGTATAGTTAAAAAACCTAATAGTAAAGTTCACGAACTGAAAAGTATTTGTATTTCGGGATTTAAGGTTTTAACCTTATCTTGGAAAAGTAAAAAGATTATATCTTTTAAACATTAAACAGTAAGAAATGATATAAACGAGCAAAAACTGAATAATAAATCATCAGATAGATTACTGAACTAAATAATTGGAATCCAAAAAAAAAGAATTGCGGAAAAAAGAAGAACGCTTAAGAAGGAATACTTAAATTGGAAATTCATAAATTCAAACTAAGTCTCTGGATTTTGCTTATCTTTTGAGGAGTCGTAAAAGAAATGCCTTAGAAAAGAGAGTTCGGAAAAAGTCGGCAACTAACCATTTTAGAGAGCCAAAAAATCATGGATTCATTTTTTCCAATTGGTTTGAAGAGAGAAAAATTTTATTGATGAATTTGGAACAAAATGGATCGCTTAGTTTTTATTCAATCTTTCAATGGAAATTGAAATAAGTTTTGAATAATAAAACCTTATGGAATTTTTTGATATTTGAACATAAATTATGCTTCATTAATAGTAGATAATAGTCATACTATCTATTAAGCTTCATTTTTCCATTGCCTATTACTTTTACGATTAATTTGTCGTCCTTATTTCTATTTACAACTCTTAATTTCTTGAATATAGCAAGATTACTTCAGGTTAATACTAAGTTTATTTCCGCTTTAGCAATAATTGTTAACTCAATCAGATACGTTTAATTACGTGAAAATTTGTTGTAATACTTAGGAATGTGTTGAATAATTATTTGTCTTAGAGAGTTAGGGTTTTTGTTAAATATATTGAAATGAATAATGAAACTGGCCAGGCTCCTGTAAATTTCTCTTCCTCTCTCTCTCTTCTTCTCACCAAACATTCTGGTTTTTCGCTGTTTACCTATTTATAAGACATTTTATAAAATCTTTTAACTTCATCTAAAATCATCGAAATGATAATTACCCTGACCTTTTACCATCATTTTGCCATTACGGTTATTTAATTCTGTTTCTGTTCAAACAATTTCGTTTAACCTATTTAACCCATCTCTTTATAAAATCATCATAATTTTTTATCATATAAGCTTATTACTTGTTACTGTGCATTTGCATTTCCTTAAGCAAAATCTCGCTATCACGATAATACCGTGAATATACCGTGAATACCGTGAATAACGTGAAATATACCGTGATTACCCATGAATGCAATAGTAAAAAAAATAGAAAGCGTCTTAAGGGTAGTAGAATAAGATATGCATATAAAAAAAATTTTATCTAACAAGAATTATTATACTTACTATTTCAAGAGTTACTAATGGTAATATAATAGTTGGTTATTACCTTCGATTTTCCGCGGTAATAATTTTTACCGGAAAGAGAGAGAAGCGGGGGAGGGGAATGAGGGAGGTTAATTGAACCGGTCATCTGCTCTTCATCTCTCTCCGTCTTTCTCTCTCTCTCTCTCTCTCTCCTCTTCCATTAAATATTTTTGTATGCATAACATTCTGCTTTATTTATAGTACTTTTCCAGTCATTTTCATTATGCTCTAATTGCAACCGTTGACTTTTTCCTGAAGAATTTTTGTTTCCCAACAAATTTGGACAATAGCAAATAGCAAATACTCGTAAATTTCTCCATCTCTCTTTCCTCTCTTCTCTCTCTTTCCCCTTTTCTCTGTCTCTGTTTCTCTCCATTATGTATTCAATAAAATGTTTCTTTCTAAATTCAATTTGTGCAAAAATTTTTAAAAATAAAATAATTTTTTATTTACATCACTATTTATCTTTTCTTCCTCCATCTTATCATACCTTTTCCAGGTATTTCTCTCATATGGCTTAAATTTTAAAAGTTACTGATTATAAACTTGGCTGGCCAAATAATAGAATAGTTAACATCATTGGCCCAGCTACATTCCCCGCTATTTTGAGCCAACCTCAACTCTTCAATATCTCCTAAACTTTGTCGCAACTTGTAGCTAACCTCGTAGCAAGAATCTTTTTTCGACATCTGTCTCACTTCCCTCCTCTCAACTCCTCCTTTATAATGCTTGCTCATCTCTCTCATACTCTCGATCACTGTCACTATTACAAGACATGATTCTTTAGAATTTTTCTCAATTTCTAATCTCATACTATTTCATCTAACCTTCACACTTTCAGATAAGCTTTGTTTTACATTTCGTCAAATGTTCGTACATATCTATTTATACTAACTAAAGAGTTTACTTAAGAATAGCTTAAGGTCATCGCGGCATTTTGTATGTTCAAAAAAGATTGAAAGTATAGTTTAAAATTAATTTTAAACGAATCTACAATTCAAAGTTTGCTTAAAAAATTTTTTAAGGTCAAAGGTCAGCATCATAAATATTTGCTTATTCCTACACCGAGATTTCATTACTTCGTAATTTACATTACTATTTTTGTCAATGATCAATAATTACATTTTATAGTGTTTTCACTACTGCAAGAGCCTGATAAAGGATGATAAAGACTATCATGAGCCTAGTAGAGGCATATCATACTGAGATTCATTTCGGTAGAGTTCTCTATAATCTAAAACTCTACAAGGCTATGTATATCTCCAATATGCAGATCATTATATCACGAACATACTAACTATTGCATTAGGCTTCTCTTGAAAAGAAGACAGAGAAAGGGAGAGAAAAAGGAGAAGAGAGAGGGACAGAATGAAATGATAATGTTTTATCAGTAAATAATCACAATTTTAAAGGTCAGTGAAACAATTGCTTCTTATCGATATTGTTGCCTAATTTTGAAGCTATTCTATATCATTTGAAAATTAATGAGCTAACACCTTTGATGCAATGCGTTTCTTTCCAAATCTTTGCTCTTCATTTCTTTACTTCTCACTTTTCAATTAATTAATTTATTTATTACACAAATAATAAATAAATGTACCAAAAGCAATAATATTTTTTTTTGAAAATATTTTGTTCAAACTATCTTATTTGTTAACTATTTAAGCATATTGCTTGGCTTAAAATCTTAATTATGATAATTATAGAGACAGATATTGTCGTCGAGACACATTGGATGAGATTTATCTCATCCTGTTTCGCTATCTTATTGGAGTATGCGCGAGTTCAAGGTTATAAATTTCTCCTAAATTTATATTTTATCAAAAACTTTTGAATTGAAACTAAGTTAATAAGAACTAATAAAATTTGGCGTAGAAGGAGAAGGTGTTGAAATATTTTCACTTAAAACGATTAAGTCAGTTGTTAGCAGTCAGCTGTTCATCATAATGATAAATTTCAATGATTCTAGAAAAGAAGATATTAGTTAGCATTTTATCATTTATCATTAAATCAACAATGATAAATTCTTATATGGGATGATAAATTTATCAGGTGGTGGTACTCGGAAGCGGTGGTGTTGGGAAATCAGCTCTAACCGTTCAGTTCGTTTCGAATACATTTATCGAAAAATATGATCCGACAATTGAGGACTTTTATCGAAAAGAAATTGAGGTTTATTCGATGTTTTTTCTTCAATTTTTACAAAAAAAGTTTTTTTTCTGATTTTTGTGCTGTCCTAAAGCAGTCATTACGTTCTATCCAGGATGTAATTAGTACGTAGTTTTTTAAAACAAGAACTAATTTTCACAAATTATGATTCGCAAAAATTTGATCATTTTCAACATATTTATTTTTAGTATTTATTTGTATTATGGTCATCTTTGTATAACGCATTTATGGGTAATTATATAGACGTTCCATTCCTCACAAAAAAAAAAAAAATTAAATCAAAAATTATTGTAAGCGAGAAGAAAGCTTTTCATTATTCGCAAAAGTTACAACGATACTGAAATTTGGTGTGAATTTTAAGTAACTTATGCTTTATCAAATGGTTTACTAGGCTTCGTTATCAAATCAAGAGTGGAAAGCAACAACTGGATTGATCGTAAAAAGTGAAATTTCTAGGTAGATGGTCAGCCATGTGTTCTGGAAATTTTAGACACCGCGGGCACAGAACAGTTTGCATCAATGCGTGACCTATATATCAAAAATGGACAAGGTTTTGTGGTGGTTTACTCAATAACAAGTCAACAAACATTTCATGACATCAAAACAATGCGTGAACAAATTGTTAGGGTTAAGGTGAATCTTTAAACTAATTAGAGCCAAAATATGGACTAGATTGATTGCTTTGTCCCACCAATTTTTTCTAAATAAATTTCAGCCTCTGTCTGAATTTCTTGGACATTCATGAATCACTCACTGTTACCGGAAGTTAATATGATAAAAAAAAATTTGTTTCAGATGAATGGGTTTATTTAAGGATAAATAACTTTATACATCATCAGTAATGTAATATAGAAACAACGATGAAAAAATGAGGAATGAACGAAATGATTTGAAAAATTAGTTTTAGGGTACCGATCAAGTGCCTATCCTATTGGTTGGTAACAAATGTGATCTAATTCATCAACGTCAGGTAAAGATTTTCTGTGGTGGTGATAATCGTTATAACTGAATTCTTAAAAACCGGACAGCGTATAACTTTTTTTGCCGGTCAATATGCAATCTTCCGCTCGAATTCACTTGTTTTTGTATTTTTCTGTGTTTTCAAAACTGACTTTAGATGTGGAATGATATAAAATTGTCTGTTGCCATGCTTCGTTTTGAAATTTCGCTTGTCTTTTCAGGTGCGAACAGAAGATGGCCTTGGCCTGGCAGAATATTGGTCATGTCCATTCACGGAATGCTCAGCAAAGAGTGCACATAACGTGAATACCGTATTCGCTGAAATTGTACGCGAAATGAATTACGTTCAAAATGCACGCATCAAACAGAATCAGGGATGTTGCATAGTGCTGTAAATTACTCATTCTAATTGCCGTTTTCTTCCTTGAAGTCATTCATCATTGCACTTCTTACTTTCAATTACTTATTTTGTTACAGTTATTGCTTCCTTATTAATCTGCATTTATTTTAATTAGTAATTAATTTATCAATCATTCCATGATAATTCGATGCTTTTACAAATGAAGCAGTCGTGGAAATTTGGTGCCAGTCAGGTTTGTGCGGTCATTCAATGTAATTCATCTTCTACTAATACAATACGATGATTAAATACGGGCAGAATTTTATATGAATTATTCAGGAGGGGTTTACTATCATTCATCAAGACAGTTTTTTTAGCAATCTAGATGAATTGTTGCTGACACTTTGATTTGCAACATTCCGTACCATGCTATACATTTTAAAATCTAAAAACATGTTATCGGTAGCTCCATCTCATTCCACCCACTGAATGAATGTCCCCGATGAACTTCATATATTTTTTTTTTTTTGTTTTACTGCACATCTTGATATTATTTTGAAACGGGTAGATTCATCTTTGGATACCTTAAGTTAACAATATAAAAGAAGAATAACCTGATGATGATACAAATTGCAATATATTTTGATGCAAAGTAGTAGAGTTAAAAAAAACAAAGTTTTAGACGAAAAAACAGCGAGAGATAGAGATCTGTTAAAAGACAGGGACGGCGAGATATTTTTATCAAGATTTCCGAGGCTTACACGGTAGTGATAAAAAAATGCATTGATTAATCATTCACTCACTACCCTTCAGTAATGCCTAATGGATCTTTGCCTTTTTCCAGTTTACACTTTATTCAGGATCTCTTTCACTCATCCATAATTTGATATCATGAAAACACATGGTTGCTTTCGTTTTTGCTGATGGCAGCAGTTCTTAACTTTTTGCCTTTATTCTTTAGATTTATTTTAATAGAAAAAAAACGAAAAAAACGATTGCAATTTTCCCGGGTTTTCCTTTAATTCAAGCAATTCGTTTCGCTTTCAATGTATCCCAGCTTTCATCTTAACAGCTCATCCGCTTTGTTATTGTTTCAGAAAAAAAAAGCTCTGTAGCTTCTCTTTGTAGAATTATTTGAGCTTTTAAGTGAAAATATTTGCTTTCCAAATTTTTTATTTGTTTGTGATTTAAATGAACGCACATGTTGTAGAATGGATTTGGTGGTATAACCTATTTTATATAACCTGTTTCTCGAGTTTTTTTTTTTCATTTTATTCTAGGTGAATTTGCTATTTATTTATGCTTGCAGTACTTGTAAATTTTCCAGATATAACAAACCAGTTGTCTTTTGACCTAAATCACTAGTATTTCATTTTTTGAAATTTAATAACACCACCTAGCTTCATTGCTTTTTCAGCGAAAGTTGCAGCGAAGTTGGATTTGCATTCTTCCTGCAACTTACGCAAAATTCATCGTGCCAGTGTTGTTTGCTGTTGTTTTTCAGCAGCCTTATGTCTCGAATTCAACAATTATTTAAAATTTTAGAGCCTTTTGTTGTGGGGAATTTCCGTGCTTTTCTTTTTATTCATAGTAATGCATTGCAATTCAGAATTCACACATTCTCTTTCTGTATTTTGAAAGCGAACCCTTTCTTGATAGCATAGCAATCATTTTTTTTTTTACATTTACATTATGAAAAAAGTTATGCCAAGTTAAATGCCAAAAAAGTTGAATTCAGCATTGTTTTTAAAAATTCTCGGATTTCTTAAATTGCTTATCCGAGGAAAATAAGTTTGACAAATTAGTTAATAGAATTGTAATACTATGGAATCCATCATTTATTATTGTCTTACTCGAAATTATCGAAGAAGCAATGGAATAGATATGAATTATGATGTATGAAATTTTGCTATGTTTCACAAAATTATAGGCATCTCATAATCTCATCTTCATCTCATACCATCTTGAACTGAATTGAAGCATATGGATTTTTTTTTTTTTTTTTGCTATCATTTCTTTGTTTTTCCACACAAATGATTTAATAATGCAAACAATTTATGCGTTTCTGTGTTGCAAAAATGACACAATGCTAATAATTTTTTGTTAATATTTTACTTTTTATTATATTTCTGCTAATTTTTTCATTGTATTATGTAAATTACAGGCATTTGTTGAGATATATGTAAAACTATATTAAAAAAATGGATGAAGAAATGACAGTGATAATGTGGCAAAGAATGGGATGAATAATAAATTAATTTAAAAGAGGAACATTAATTGTAGTCTTAGAAATTAACTATTCTACATTTCCATAGAATTCAAAGATTGTATGAAATATTTGAGATATTTGTGAACAACAATTCCAGAATTTTTCAACTTGAAAGATTCATTATTTCGAAAATTCATCAAATTTCAAAATTGTACTTGCAGCAGCAAAATTAAGGAAAGAATAACTCTCAGCATGGACCATTTGTCTTGATGCGGGTATACCTTTCCGATAACAGATAACTGGTTTCATTTCTATCATTTATTGTTTTTTTTATTTGTTGTAAACTAGGCATATGTTTAATTGATATCATTTGATCATTATGATTGATAAAACATTTGAATGGAATAATTTTTTGGCAAGCAAAGAATTAAAGTACTTATTCTAAGGCACGAAGTATTTGTTTCACAGTACTAAAGTAAGTAAAAAGTACTTGTTCTAAAGCAATATCGATTGTGATTGATCCAACATAAATTACTCAGACAAATATTAATCCTCAAAATGCAAACATTTAATGTGCTAGATATTTGGATTGCAGTACCGTTGAATGTGACATACAAATCGTCACAAAGTATGGAATCATCAGAGCTTAGTTTTCTGATTATGGTTGTGTATCAGATTCCCGGTATTAAAATTCATCTTTTGTGAGACTGTATAACCCCTATTTCAGATTACTTTCATGAACAAATTTTAGTCTTAATTGCTCACTTAATCGACAAATTGCATCTTACAATTGTTTTGAGTGATCTACCACAGGTAGAAAAGGAATAGGATTGAGGAATCTGTTTGAAAAAGTTAAATGTAGTAAGTTGATGAATGATAATCATGTAATTTCAGATAGTACTGTTACGCCAAGCTATGTTTTCATCGATATGTAATGGTATAATATCAGGTAGTAATAAAGGAGTATTAGGACATCCGGAATTCTGCTTCTTGCTTTCATCGATCTATAGCTTACAACAGTATCGAGGTACGAAAATACTAGTAGTTTTAAATAATTCAATTATAAAAAGAAAGTGAAGTTATTTTTTTTCGGAAGAGAGAAAAAGCTGAAAGCATTTTGGATTTGTTATTTTCATTATGTTTTTATATTAAGTTTTATATTCCTTTGTAAATTTTTTTTTTTTTTTTTTAATTATTATATGCATTTGCATTACGTTTCACTTTATTTCCTTCTTCCAACCTTATCACATCGTTTGAAATGAAGAATTTAAAAAATTGTTACAGATAGTTTTTCTGAAGCAGTAAATTTTCAGCAGTGACTTTAGAAATTGATCTGTGCATTGATTGTTATCGATTTTGATGGCACTACATCTTCTGATTTGCAGGACGTAAACGTAATCTTAAACGTGCGCTTACCAAGCAGGAACGGCAGGAAAGGCGGATGAAACGGGAAGCAAAAGAAGCGGAACGGAAAAAGTATACCTTCATGCAAAGGATTCAAATCTCACGATTAAAAAACATGTAAAGTTTTTTATCTTTTTTTCCCGGCTTTCTTAAAAACAGTTGAATTCAAATAAAAGGAAGTTATTAAAGAAAAAATCTGGTTGTTTTCTCAGGACTTCCATTTCGGAGCAATTTCCTGGTCGCTTGAATCCAGCGACGGAAGCACATTTACCAGATAAGCCAACGACAAATATTTTTATCCGAAGTGCCTACAAAACTCAATATTACTCAGTTTCAGAAGCATTACAAATGCATAGGTTGGCGAAATAATCCAAATCAAATTAATCACAGTTAATTATTGAGTTGTAATTCTTTCAAGCCACTTGTACGTCACCGTGTTTGCTTATGCCCAGGTTTTAAATTGTCCAAAATTTAAATAAAAGTTTCAATATCGTTACTAGTTAAGAGGATGGGATACGTTATCTTTTTTATTTCGTTGTTTTTTCTTTTTTTTTTGACTTTTTTATTTCGATAGATTAAGTTTTATACGGTTACTGAAGAAATTCTTTTACTGTTTGTTATACTGTTTTTTTTGCAAAGTCACGAAATATTAACTTTCTATAGCAATAATTTTATTGTTCAAATAAAATACTCATAATGTATTAATTTCTTGATAAATTGATAGGGAAATGCAGCAGCCGTCCATTTACAACAATCCTAATGCTCGTGTTCGTCTGCGTATGGAACTTAATATGACGACGGAAAAGAAGGTTCATTTTGAATATTTTGAATCTGCATATTTTGTCATAGTTTTATCTCTTTTTTCTCATTTCGAGCAATATGTCAAAATTTTCTTTCAAGACCAAAATGGTTGCCGATCTAGATGAGTTGGTGCCAATTCCTTATCCATTCAAACATAACGAGAAGAGGACTATATTGGCATTTGCATATGATGAACATAATCGGAATGCAGCTATTGAAGCTGGTGCTGAAATCGCACTTGGTCCTGATATGATTAAAAAGGTTTGAGAATAAAACATAGTATTTTAACTTGAACTTGTTTACTTTCAACTGATTTTTTAGATTATCAAAGGAATGTTCCGAATTGATGACTATGATTTTTGCGTTGCACATACTGATATGGCTTCCAGTATTCTTCCCTTACGAGGAATTTTAAGATCACGTTTTCCAAATAAAATTAATGGTATGTTTAAAGTTAACATTATCCTAACTGTTAATCAGAGAACTATAACTGATTATCCTTATTTTTTATCAGTTCTGCATTTTTTATTGACAAGTTCAAACGCATTCTAGTTTTTTAATTCAGAACATTCTTCTGATTATTTCTAATAACTATCTCCAATTCAGATTGTTCAAATAACTGATAACTTTTTACTCCTTAATTTATGTTGCATAGAGCGTCTTTTCTCAGGTGGTCTTGGTGATGACTTTCAAGAAATCATCGACAAATTCAAGAATGGTGTTAAATTAAGGATTCGCGGCGATCCAATTATGCCTATTTGGGGTCTTTGCGATACTGTCGTAGGACGGGTATGTTCAGTTGCTTCGCTGTATTAATCTTGAAAACAATTTAGAGTGAAATCCATCTAAAACAATTGTTAAAAGAGTATTAAAATGGCTAATATTAGCGTGCTAGCTCGACTTTGACATATTCAAACTAACAGACTTCCAAATGGAAGTTGAATCTAATGGAGCCCTTTTTATCAATTTCAGTTAACAATGAATGACAATGAATTGGAAGCAAATATTACAGCTGTTATTAAGGCTTTATGTAAACATCGAAATCCTGCTCTAGGTAAGCAAACTTTTGTACTTTAAATGGTTTTTCCATTTCACATGTGATTAATTCTTCAATCTCTTCAAGAGTAGTTGCAATTAGATACAAATGTGAAAATACATATGGATATCATTCGACAATTGCTTAGTTGTGCAACAACTATCTATTTAATTCCATTTCTCAAAGATAATAACTTCGCAGCCTCAAACCACTCATTTATGCATATATATATATATAATATATATATATATATATATATATCAAGTATCTGTTCTTTAGGACCATTCATTAATCGCGCATTGCTCATGGTTATACCTGGTGACGCTCATTTTGCTCTTAATGTCAGTCCATATTTACCGATCCCAACAGAACAAGAAATAGAAAAAGTATGCGATTTCATGTTTTGCTCGAATTCAAATTTTATTTTTTCCCTTTGCAACTATAACGATTACTTATCATCTTATTTCCAGATCGAAAAACGAACGAAAAAAAAGAAAAAAGAGCCAGAATTTACGAAGGTTGATAATTCCGAGACTTCATCATCTATTGCTAAAGTTTAACATGGTACAGTCTCTCATAGTCTCCGCAAACTTTTTGTGTAAATTTGTTGCGTTTAATTATTTCTCATACATTGCTCCACCACTGCTTTACAATGGTCTTCCTTTTCACTCATAATTCAGCCATTACTTCAATCACATTTCATATAGTCCAATATGCTTGATAGGGAGTTTATAAAAATGTCTAAAAAAGCTGTCCACTCACAAAGTATACCCTCCTTTAATTTATGAGCCATAAGAAAAAGTGCAAATATCTGAATGCCTGCACACATTTGAATGAATCTTTCCTCAATAAAATCATCCCTTTAACATCAGATAAATCCCTTCATTAATATAAGTTTGACTGTGTAGAAGGAAAACGACATAACAAAGTAAACAATTAACAATTAGCGAGAAAGCGCTCTTTAAATTTGCATTCATCAACAATTTATCGGCTATAGGAGAATTTCGTTCTTAACAGGATACGAACAGTGTTCGATCGATTGGAATTATTTATGGCCTATTCCATTAAAATCAATGGGAAAGGGTACATCTCTTTATAAGGCTTTAGTGTATTTTGAAGGATATATTGTAAACACCAATGAATTCAAGGAAATCATTAGGATTTACAAATTCGCAATTAAGACTACTCTAATTTAACAATCTTTTTACAATTTCAGAAATATGGTTCGGTCAAATTAAAGGGACCGAAGGATGACTTATTAAAGACATACAAAATTGGTGCTCCAGCTTAACATTTTGCAAGAGCACTTGCTGCACAAGGAATAGTTAGTGGGAAGAGACTTAACTATAAAACTGTCCGTAAATGACAAGCAATCCACAGTTTAAAAAAACAAGCTTCCCATATAATTTAATTTAACCTTACCAGTTCAAAATGAGGGATATTTAATATTCCGAAAATGGGAAGCCAACAAAAAATTGAAATACTATCTCCCCTAACAAACTGTTAATACCATCAAAAAGAATAAAAGCGAAAAATAATCCTAAAAGTTCTCCCGACATATGTAGATATATAAATCAACACTGAAATGAATATTAATTATCAATGTACGCTCATTCCACAACCTTGAGCACTTTGCCAATAGCTATCGTTTTGCCTTCATCACGTAATGTAAAGCGTCCCATTTGTGGGAAGTTTTTGAATGCTTCAATACAAAATGATTCCGAACTTTCCAACCGCATTATACACTTTTCATCTTGCTTTACGAATCGTGCTCTCACCTTATTTCCTGTTTTCTTGTCAATTGTACAAATTACTGCCTATAAATAAGATGAATTACCAAAGTCATGTAGAAAGGTTGCAGTAATTAATATTATTGTGAAGCTCATTCCACAAGATAAATAGTTCTTTCTGAATGAATATTCTCAAGTGGAAGGTACATTTGCCAGTCAGACATAATCCAGATTTCCAGAAATATAAATAAATGCTCATTTAGTGGTTAGTTACATAATGCTCGTTCTTGCGATCAATGTGACTTCATATAGTCCTTCAGGAAGAAATTAAAAATGCAAGTCTTTAAAAGATCAACCTATAAATTAAATTTCAAACACTTGCACAACACAAATAATCACAATTTCCTTTCAGTATAAAAACTCTCAAGTAGTTTAAATAACTGTACCGACGAAACAAACCTTAACGACAACTTCTTCAGTTGCTGATTGGATATGCAGCACACAAGAATAGCCAGAAGCGATTATTGATTTATGATCCAAAATAACTACCTAAAAAAATGGAAAGTACCATCGATTCAGTAAAATCAGATATTGACGATTACTTCACCAAATAAAAAAAGAGATCTACAAAATCTGTCCCACGGAGCAAAATTCTTACTTCAGCATCAAAAACTCGCCCCACATGACAGAGTGAATCCGGAGAACACAGCACAAAACCAGACAAAATGTCGTTATCTTCAATCCCCTTCAACTTCAGTTTTACATTGTCGCCGGAAACCACTTTGTCAACATCCACATCATCTGACCACAGTTGAATTACTTGAATGCTTGTCTAAAAGTTTTTAGCGATAACTAATTGTGCAACTTTGCAAACATTCCTCTTTGAAAATGTAAAAAATGCGCCATTAGGTTGAGAGTTTAATAAACTAACCCTATTTGGCATGACTGTTAACGTTTGGCCCTTAACAACAATACCTGATTCCACTTTTCCGATAATTATGGTGCCCATATCCTGAAATGATAAGTGTTCCACTGTTAATTCTAGAAACTTGACAAAACATATTCAACTTCGGTAAACTGAATAATGAATAACGAGACATACACTTACACTGTATTTATCAGCAATGATGACGCGTACTGGTCCTTCATAATCGCGACTAATTGATGGCAACATGGTGTCAATATACTCAATGAAGCAAGGACCACTGTAAACATTAACGTCTCGGAAACATTTTGAAGATTTATATATTCCAGCTCACTAACAGCACAATAGCAATGCTTAGAAGCTTCCGAACTACAGAACTACAAAACTACAGATTTGAGACAAAAATCTCACAAAAATATTACAAAGAAGAAATTACTGATGGTATAATTCCGAATGCCTCCACAAAAACTTAGCATAACTTACATGTACCAAGAACCGAATTCAGAACTTGGCCGCTCCTTCAGAAATGCTCCCGTAAGCCCCGAAACTGGAATGTATATAATATCCGTTTTCGGATTGAAACCACATTTCCGCAAATAAGGCGTAAGTTTGTTTTGAATTTCTTTATATCTGCAATGAAAAGAAATTCATATTTTAAAGACTCAAATAAAAGGAGTTTTTCACACTGTTGAGCCCACCTTTCCTCATCCCAATTGACCGTTGGATCATCCATTTTATTGACCAGCACAACAAGATACTTCACACCAGTAGTTTTGACCAACATTGCATGTTCACGCGTTTGTCCACCTCGATCGAAACCAGTTTCAAATTCGCCTTTCCGCGCGCTGATGACCTAAAAGCGACAGATTAACTGAGATGAAAAAAAATATAGTTTCAAAATGATATAATCAGCTCAACGTCGGAAAACAATGAAAAGCATTAGAGCGAGCAAAGGAAAGATTCCACAGCGTTTCATTTCATACATTCCCATGGAACACAATAAATCTAAATTACTTAAGTATATTTTTCCTCTCCCTCACATAAAAAAAGAATAAAAGACAAACGCTAATTAACTAACCAGCACAGCCAGATCAGCCTGTGTCGCTCCGCTGATCATATTCGGAACAAATGATTTGTGTCCAGGTGCATCCAGAATTGTAAAATGTTTCTTATCAGTTTCAAAAAATGCGCGCCCACACTCAACGGTTTTGCCTTTTTCACGTTCTTCATCATTTGTATCCAATGCCCATGATAGATACCGAAAATATAAGATGGACAAACTCTACCACGGATCGAGTTTGTTCGCCGCGTTTATACTACGTTATAAATTTCCTACTCTCACTTTCAATCAGACATCTTTTTCATAATATTCACGAATGGCTGCTATTCTAGTTTCAGAATATTCTATTCTCACAGATGCTGCAATGAACGACAGGAAATTTGTATAACCAACACAGAAATAAAAAACCTTATTTGTTCTCATCTAGTCTAAAACACGAAAAACCGAAAAATTTTCACCAAAAGCCTAATCATTAAGGACAAACCAGGATTCTCTTCCCTTATCCTTCGCCTCTCGTTCATATTTTTCCAATGTACGCTTATCTACCATTCCCGTAAGATACATTAGATGTCCACCAATTGTAGATTTACCAGCATCAACATGTCCAATGAAAACCATGTTGACATGCTCCTTTCGACTGCTGTCTTCAAACATAGTGAGAATCAAAATCTGTGACTTTCTGTTCAGGCCTGATAACTACTGTATAACTCAAGTTAAGTCACGTCTTCATATATTTGACTAATTCGATTAATTTATTAATACAAGTAAATGCTAACAAACCGTCTATGTAAGCCGCTTGCTTGAATTTCATAGGTAATGATGTATCTCCATCATCTACTTCCCTCGTAACCGGTAAACTGTTTGTTTTGCCTACAGTATTTTCTGGTTTCACGATTTCCAAATCTGTGGGTTTAACCAGTTCCTGTTCCTTCTGAATGTATTACTACTTTTATTGTCAGTAAACAAAACCAATGAAAAGCAGATCTTTTAAGAAAGTTTCCTAAGTTTTTCTATAACAAAAAGAGAGGAAAGAGATTTTTTCATAATTAGTTTAGATTGTGAAAAAAATCTCGTGAAAAAAAAAAATGAAGAAAGGATGCTAAAAACACAAACGCTTAAAGTGGTAAGAGAAGAAAATAATTACCTCTGCGGATGAGGAAGAATCATTTTTCATTTTTTCTTCTTTTACAGTTTCCTCCTCTGTTTTCGTCATTTCTTCTTTTTCATCTACTTCGTCATCCCAAGCTATAAAAACCATTCAGCATGAGCAATTAAAAAATAATGTGTTTCATGTCTAACTGCTAGCTGACGCAATGGCTTAAGTTCATTTGTCAATAGACTCTATGACAATTACCATTCCTTCTTAATCACAGGACCAATTCATTTCAAATGTTTATTTCCATAAAAATCGTTAGGTTTTGATTTAGCTTTTGCTATCAAATCAAAACTGGAAGGAGCTGAAGAGTAAAAAAGAACAGCATGAAAGAAGGATTCATCATATCTGATGAGGTATCCAGTTCAGCAAAATTTTAAATGGATACAGCTAACCATCAACGGGCGATTGTTGTTGCTGTTGTTCCGGAAGTAACAAAAGTGGTACAGGTGGTGCATTTGGTCGCATCTCTGCGGAAGGTGTAGCAATCGCTTGATGACGGTACATTACGTTATCAATCAATCCTGGTTCTATATGCTGTGATGCATTGTTTGGCCTCATTTGACCATACTGCTGGTACATCGGATAAGATCTCTGGTTAGTAGATGATGGTAGATGATGGAACATTGGGGTAGGTTGTGACGTTAAAACGTATGGTTGTCCAGGGATGAATGGACGAGCTGCTGCATTTGGTATGAATGTTTGGGCATTAGGATTTAAGCCACGGCGAGAACGTTCATCGGCCATTATTTTGGTTTATTTTTACCTTCTATCAGCAAGAAAGTTTCTGTAGATTACAACAGAAAAACCTGAAAAGTAAAAAAGATTGAAGAAATTAAAAAATCTAGAATTAGTCTCGTGAAAAAAAAACCAAAAGATAGATTAAATGCAAGGGAATTGATAAAGAATGTAATAAGAAGTGCGAAATGTATGTTATAATTAAAAAAATCGATAACAATCAGCCAATTAAATCAATTACTATGTTATCAATGAAGTAGTAATATATTATTCCATGTATAAATACATTCGTTACATTTTTTGTCACCTTATACATTTTATCTACGCGGTTGACTATTGGAATTGATAAAGTTTGTCATTTTGTCTACGCCAAAAGAAATTAAGCGTCTCTCAAATGAAGCATAAATAGAATACGTACTAAATAATCCAAACACTGTATCAACCCCAATCCTGGTCTCGTTGAAGAGATAAAATATATCATTATGTCACTACAGAGCGAACGCAGTGAAAACTGCTAAACCTAGTGATAGAATTTTCGGAACGATTCAAATTTAATTTTGCACCAAGAAATAAGCATTTAATTGCTTTTAGGATTGATTTTGTCATTAATTTTATACATTTTGGAACACAATAGTCTATAGAAAAATCAAAGAAGAATACTCTATGGAGAGGTCAAAGTAGTAGTAGTAACCAACACTTTATGGAGAGGTCAAGGTAATGGTAGTAACAGCACTATGAATAATCCTATATTGTGTGCGTATTTATATATAAACTAGTAATTGTTAATCAATAATCTGTGGACTATGGAGGTCAGCAAGGGGAGTGGTCAGCAAGGGTAATAGCGTTCTGTATAGAAATCAGGCAAAGGCTAATTTCTTTTTTTTTAAAAAACTATCAATATTTTCTAAAAAATCTAAAACTAATCAAGTCTAAAAGATCTAGATGCTGTAATGCTGCTACACGTGATGCTACACGTGATGCTACTCGTGTGGTGCCATACGGATTTAACGTATGTACATAAAAAGTATATAAAGTACTTATTGTAGGAAAAACCAAAATAACTATACTGCAAAATGTTTGGCACAAGTCAGCTCATATTATGCTATGATTATTTTTGTGAGACATGGAAACTGCAAAATGACATGATTTATTACTAATAATGATTTATTACTTTGTTTTTAAAGTTTAAAAAAAAAAAGTGTTTCCTATGAATATTGTTAATCATTTGGTCTAGGGAGGTTGTTGAGGTGTGGCATATCATTTTGTTTTCTGTGGGTCACGTGGTCACGTCCATTTTTGTAAACAGATACGATTAATGGTATTATAATAAATAAACACTGTCTTTTTATTTGTCAATTCCTTTGAACAAGTCATCCCATATAAAGCCGCTCTAATTTTACTCTTACTATCAACATTAGCCTTCGCCTTGATTCAACGTTCAAAAACTTCATTTTTGTTATCATCTCGTTCTTTCGTTTACCTCCTTAATGCTGAATTTTGACTTTTTATATAAATACTTGCACATTTCGCACGTCATTCTGTTATAATAATTAGTATTATTTCATACGTCGTTCTATTATAATTTGGGTCTGGGCAGTAATAAAAATAACTAGCTGTACATTTCAACTCCAGAAACATTCTTTTTGACAACCAACAAAGCTTTTCACGAGCATTAATTTTTGGTGCCCAAAGTGAGGTATAAACTCACGGCCTTCAGATTATGAGACTGATGACTTAGAGCAATCAAGGAGTCGTCTAGAAAAAAAAAATGTGAAACATGGAAAATGAATTTGCTATTTACTTACCAAATCATGATCATATTATTGAACTTACTATTCAGCATAAGGAACTGTACCATTGCAAGAGTTGGGCACACGTTATGTGAATTAAAGCAAAGGTTTTGGATACCAATTAGCAAATCTGCAGTAAAACGAGTTATAAATGGATGCATGGATTGCAAACGATGGCTAAACCATTGAAACTACCGACGGTGCCAAGCCTATCGGAGTCCCGTACCGTACCTACCAGAGTTCTGTAAACTTTGGATTGAAATCAAGATAATTTTGTCGCGAAATTCATAACGCGAAAATTCCAATAGGTTTAAATCTAATTGTATTAATGTCTTTTACGAGCCATCTAATTAATTTCGTAATGTTTAGATTTATCTCCTATCTCTTTGTTGTAGTCTAACCTCACATCCAATTATAAGCTGTCAAAACTCTTTCCTATCATAAACTAACAAAGAGGCAGCTGCAGTAACATATTATTAAACAAAGTTGTTTGATGATTATTATGCTTACATGCAATGTATTGTACCTTTTCAATCAAGCTTGTCTTTACAAAGGATTTCGTTTTTTATGGTCTTTAGTTTCTTGTAACTCAGCTCATTTGTGCTAGCTTTTCTCCGCCTACAATACTCAGTTACTACTATTGAAACCATCAATCATCCCACAATGACCATTTTTGGAATCTATTCACATCAACGGCTACTGGTTCTGTTCTCCTCATCATTACCATTTTTATTATATTAATTTTACCATTAAATATGCGTAGTATATAATTGTTACATTATTCTCGCGTTATCCAATTATTCTAATAAAAGGTTTCATTACCCAAGTTTGAGGTGCGAACACAACTCAACTCAACGCAGCTCAACTCAACACAACAGTTTAATTAACTAAGTTTGAGATTCGACTGTGCCACGTAACAAAAACTTTCCCGACAGAAGTGATTCAGTAGTCTCTGTTAAACTGTAGTCCACTAATTTCATTCAATAAGTCCTGTTCCATCCATTTTTACAAAAAATGTCAGTTCGAAAATTTTAGGTTTCATAAATGTAACAATTTTCCCAACAAAATTATCTATTAGACTCTTTGGCTATGCAATTTGTGCAAAGTTTGCTTTCAACGATTGGATCTACTCGATTAAGTGGGAGATGAGGATAACATATCAGCAATGAATGTTCGACTGTTCTCTTTTTACTGGAAGAAAATTTTCCATTTTTCAGAATTGGCAGAGGAATTACTGTCATCGATATGTATTTTAACTATTTCTTCTTCTTCGTTCTACAACTTGGCAACACTCAAATTACCGTAAGTTCATTTGATGTTAAAACAAAAATAAACAGCATTGCGATATTTCGGGGACTTCAAAATTTTGATGGAGTGTGAGATTGATAATTTCTATCATTTGAGGAAGCACAACCGGAACAAACAGAGTCGCTGGTTTATCAGTGCCAAAAAAACATATTGAAACGCTAAGTTTACCAGCGCATGCAGTAACTGAGAAACAAATATTACTGTCAAGAAAGGTCTTATCATCGGAAGAGATAAATGAAACAGCGATGGTTTCGAACGAAATGAACTCAACAAGCCAAGAAATGAATGCTGAACAAAAAGGTACGAGGAAAAAGGCATGTAAGGTATGCCAAAAGGAAGTAAGAAATATAAACAGACACATGGAAACTCATAAAGATGCAAAGCCCTATTTTTGTTTGATATGCGACAAAATTTTTTTTTTCCAAGCAATTTGAAAACCCATGAGAGAATTCATACTGGTGTGAAGCCCTACTTTTGTTCAACATGCAACAAAAATTTTTCTCAGTTAAGCAATTTGCAAAGCCATAAGAGAATTCATACTGGTGTGAAGCCCTTCCTTTGTAAGACATGCAACAAAAGATTTTCTCAGCGAAACAGTTTGCAAGACCATGAGAGAACCCATACTGGTATGAAGCCCTACTTTTGTTCAACATGCAACAGAAATTTTTCTCAGTCAGGCACTTTGCAAAACCATAAGAGAACTCATGCTGGTGTGAAGCTCCATTCTTGTGTGATATGCAACAGAAATTTTTCTAGGCAAGGCAATTTGAAAAGCCATGAGAGAATTCATACTGGTGAGAAACCCTTTCCTTGTGTGACATGCAATAAATGTTTTTCTTTGCGAAGCAGCTTGAAAGCTCATAATAGAACTCATAGTCGTGAGAAGCCGTTCAAGTGCGACATATGCAACAAAAATTTCTGTAGTTCATGGAATTTGAAAAATCATAAGATAAAAATTCATAAACAACGAGTATGAAACAGAAGACATCAGAATGAAAAAACAGAAAAAAAAATTTCTAGACAATATAGAATTTGCAATCATACTTGGCAATCCATTGAAAAATAGGCCTCTCTTCCATTGCTCTGTATGCAATAAAGTAAAAGGCAATGCATTTCAAACTAAAATACGTTGCAATTTCTGGTATTGCTTATTTCTTATTTTAATATTAATCAAATTTTTATTTCATTATTCCTTGCTTTGTTTCGAAAATATAGTCCTGTTATTATTGTTTCAATTGCTTGCATGTTATGTTGTTCACTTCATTTTTTATGCATTTGGCACCATTTTTCGTTTATTTAAATTTAAAACTCTTCACTCTTAATCAAAAGATTTATTCTTTAGATATTCTTTTTTTTTCGTGTTGCAGTATGATTTTTATGTTGTTGATTATTGAATTTTTATTACTTTCTTTGCTGAAGAGAAGGATTCGTAGATTTCTTTATTGTTTCTCGTATTTTAGTCAATAAAAATTCTTTTCGCATTTTCATTTGCACATTTATTAGCGGTTTTGATTGTCGGGAAACTATAATCCATTGTATCGGTGATTCAGTTATTTGTACCCATAAAATACAAAAAAATTTGGAAGAAATACTGAAGTGAAGCCAAAGAAAAGCCAGAAGATAATTTATCTCTTGAACGGCGCAGTAGTAGATAGATGTACGTGAAGGATCGAAAGTCTGAGGCGTGTTTACTGATAAAAAAAATTGTATAGGATTTTTTCATATATTTATATATATATATACATCCAGGTTACTGGAACAGCATTGGTCTCTCGCAACACCGTGGAGGTTAAGCTGGCCATTGGTATGGTGTTTGTGATTATCAAGCGTTTTTCTTATTTGTAGTCGTGCCGAGTACCGAAATCTCTTTTGTTTCTCACTTCCAATCGCAACGCACCGGCAGGCCGACGCTTCATCACTCCCTATACAGTTACCCTTCTACACATTCAGTCCGATCTCGACCATCGTGAAGTTTCGCTATCTCTCCCAGTGCTTCATTACCTCTCACAGGCCCAAGAATAACACGGCCATCGGAGTGGACTTCATCTCAACCAGTTACCTGTTATAAAACTTCTAATTCAATAAAGGTAACATTTTTTAATTTTTCGTCAATGTTATTTCCACAATATCATTAACTCATGAGAGATAATGAAAAAGAATTATTTCTACAAAGCTCTCTTAACTATTTCATGATTTATGCCTGAACGATTCTATGTGAGGAATTTACCGCAAAAATGTTAATGTTTATCACTTAATGTTCCTTCTTATTTTCCTTCGTTGTATCAGTACGATCAGTCCATATATCGGCAAATGTTACTGTACCAATAAACACCATCGCTGCACCAAGCCAATGTGCTAATGTGAATGGATTTCGAAACCAAAGAATAGAAATGAGCAAAGAGAGGAACTTCCGTATGGTAACAACCATTGTTACCGTTAAGGATTCAAAAGTGGCGTTTAACCGATATACAAAACTGATGCACATCCATCTGAAAATTAATTTGAGCAAATCATTTAATAACAGTATGGTGGATTTTATTGGGAATAACAAAAATATTCACCCAAAACTATCTGACTGAAACAGCCTTCTACAAGTTGAAGAACTTTTTTACTCGAAAAAATTTCTACCATTACTTTAGATTTCTACCAGTTATTTTATATAAAACCAAATAAAATATAATTTTTTGAGAACTTACCATGAATATATACAAGTGTGGAATGAAGTTATTAAAAGAAGAAAATACATACTGTAAAAGGCATGTGGCAGCAAGATAAGCCCACATGTGTGGGATACTAAAGCCCAATATTTCAATCGGATAACTATGCGAAAATGCGATAGCTGATTTATAAATATCTCCACCCATAAATGCAAAAAATGGTAATGAAGCACCATGCTATAATATCAAGCTTTGTAGATTAAACTCGACATTGTATTCAAGATATGCATCTTGGTATGATGGTTAGATACTTTGTTCATTACGAAAATCAAGGATGTGATTGAGCAAAAGTTGGAAAAAAAGCATTCTTGCTATGGTTCATACTAATTTCTTGTACCATAATATTAGGGATAACTTTTATTCCTACAAAAAGATATCAAGAAATTAATACACTCTTCCCTGAGTAGTAACCAAAATCCTAAATTTGCGTTTTAAAAATCAAATCCATAGTTCCATCCCTTGCAAGTATCAACTTACAATTATAAACATAGCTTCCTGAGTATGTTTTCCATACGTATTGTACAATCTTTCTTGACAAACTCCCAAATATGCGGATGCTTATAAAGCTATAGTAAGCATCGCTATACCTGAAATAATTTAATCGACTTTAGGATTCATAATTATATAGTAAATAACGTGTTACAAATGAAAATGTACATAATAGTGTTTCAAATTTATTAACGAACTTACCAGTTAGCCATTCCCGATAGTGCTTTTCAACGTTACCCACCGTCTTTTGTGTATTCGTTTTCGGAAGATTTCTTATCAATTACGAAAATCCAATGAATAATCGACGCATGAATGGTTCACTGACGGCTATTTCGTATTAAATTCACAATGTCAAGAATACTTTGTTAAGTCCTCGACCCACTGATTTTCCATTCTTGTTTCCCTCATTTCATTTCTACTAAATACAGCACAGACTCTGAAGAACACTGCGAATTCAGACGCATAAAAAAGGAAAGAAATTCTTGATCAAAGCTAAAAGTAAATTCTGTCGGATTTTCTAGTAAAACAAATTTTCGTAGATTTCATTACTCTATAAATGTTTACATGACAAATGCAAATGAAATCATTTTGATAATTTCTCATATTTATGTTTCTAACAATACGGAATTTATAAAATTACTAATAAGAACTTGAAATCCAAAAATTTTTTTCTTCAAGTATCCAAATAATAACCTCTAAATGAGCAGTAGCCATAGTGCATATGATTATACCGACCGTGATCATTAAAACTGATAAATATTTTCGCATTGAGTATTGTTTTCCTCGTAAAATCTTCGTGAGGATTAAAGTAGCTAATAATGAACCCTGGAAGATAATTAAGCTGATATTAAATGATACCAATAAAAAAACAATGATCTCCATATCATTTATAGATAAGCATCTTCATATCATAATCACAACAGTTACCGACCAATTTGCCCTCACCTAAATTATTAAATGCTGCACTTATTTCTCAAAACATATCTTTTAAGCCTCAAGATAACTGATTCTGTTATGAATATTTTCGATCATATTATGAAAAGGATAACTTACTGATCGAAAAATGATATGTAACGGGACGGGAACATGAAAATTCAGAGCTTGATTATTGATAACATTTACAGAAAAGAATGTTATTACTGCTGGCAGATAACCCCTGAAAATGATGAAAGAAGTTGCAATTTGGGTGATTAATAAATGATAACTGCTAAGCTTTGAAGTCAAAAAGCCCAAAATTTATGATTCCACAGTTTCATTGAAAACAATAACTTCTTCGCCTGACCACTTACTTTAACTAATTTTTTTGCGCAATTTTCGATGAGTAGCATAAACCTTCAATAACAAATATTTAATTTATTTGTTATAAACAGTTATCTCGAAGTTAATAACTGAAGTAAACAAAAATTCGAAAACATTATAGAACTTCGAAATCATATGTCGATTCAAAAGAAAATCGGGATTCTGTAAAAATTAATTGAAATTTCAGTATACCGTATGGAATTCTATTGGAAACGGCAAAAAATTTTGATGTGAAAATCAATCCCTCCAATGATATGAAGAGAAATGTCGAAAAAGTTATCAGATTCATCGAACTCGGTTGCTCCTTAAAAAGTAACTGAATTGTCGTTTTTAAAATTTCTGGAGTTCAATCAAAAATACTTTTAACAAAGACTGGCTTTGTTGAAGATATGCTTTTTAAAATCACTGAATTTCAGTGTTACATCAACTTCGTATGAATATGATTTTGTACTGCAGAAAAAGAACAAATATATTTAGTCGAATGACTTGGCATACGTAATATAATTCATCATTGCGTGCGTGGAGAACTTTTGTTTTATGGATGAAAGCTCATATAAAGTATGAATCA